>JAJJMB010008334.1:2328994-2415416 GCA_023531105.1 Papaver atlanticum
ATGTTTGTTCCATTGCTATGTCTATGATCATGCTCGGTTTGTCTGATTAGTAAACTTGTCTGTATGGATAAAAGGAAGAGGCTGATGATGATTGAAAGTGATAGTGCCTACATTGCTTGATCTACATGATATAAAAAGTCCATATAACAATACTGAAGCCTCTTCTCTTTAATTTAATTTTATTTTGGTCTGGTATTGTCGCATGTTGTTGCTTCTTAGAATCTTAATAGTTGAACTCTTTAAATTTTAATATAGAGAAGTTCATGTATTTAAAAGCATAAATCAAACTGTGAACCAGAATTAAACAGCGTGATGCATTTTCCTTTGCACCATTGTTATCTGTCTTCTGGTATATTTTTATTTTGCATATGCTAATCTAAAAAAAATTTGTGGATCAAAAAATTTTTAAAAATAAAAAAATTGTTCAAACTGGATTCAATAGCCTGCTTCTTAGATTATCTAAAAAAAGAAGAAAAAAGAAGAGGGTCAAGTCTAATGAAGCTAGGAAACTGGGGAAATTGAATTGCTTTTGGCATGTCGCATCTTCCTGAAATGTTTTTATCTTTTTGGAAAATAAATAAATAAATAGATTGTTCCGTGATTGATGTCTGGTTTCTGTCTACTACTTAGTTTTTTGGTTATTTCGTCATTGGATGTGTAAATTACCATTCTTATCCTACCCTCCATGTTATCTATGTTAATATCTTCTTTGTTTTCCTACACGTGCAGAACAAGGCCCAGTTGGTGGTTATTGCACATGACGTGGATCCCATCGAGCTTGTTGTCTGGTTACCTGCTTTGTGCCGAAAGATGGAAATCCCATATGCTGTTGTGAAGGGCAAGGCTCGTCTTGGAGCGGTTGGTTTCTCTTCTACTCTCCAGAATATAAAAGTTGATTTATTTTCAACTGAAGATTTTTTTTTTCCAGTCATTCCGAATATGAAAATGTTTAACAGTTCAACTAATTCCACTTAATCTTAAAAAGATTGTCCATAAGAAAACTGCCAGCGCACTGTGCCTAACATCAGTCAAGAACGAGGACAAGATGGACTTTAGCAAGATTGTAGAGGCAATCAAGGTGAGGAAATTTTAACTTACCTTTCCATCTTGTGGTTGTAAAATTATTCCTATCTAAACTTGCATTACATATTTGCTTTGTCCAGGCTAACTTCAATGATAAGTTCGACGAACACCGAAAGAAGTGGGGTGGTGGTATTATGGGTTCCAAGTCACAAGCAAAGACCAAGGCTAAGGAAAGAGTCCTAGCAAAGGAAGCTGCACAAAGGTTGAATTAGATATTAGTTGAAGATAAAAGAGACCATCTCGTGGGGAGTGGGAATTAACCGAAATTTGTAGCTACATATAATTAAGATATTAGTCATTTGCTTTTTGTAGTTTTGGTCTGGAGAGGCATTTTTGTTTATGTTCAAATTTTAACTGATTCTCAGATCCTTTCTCTATATGAAGTCGAGTTTTTTTTTTTTTTTGGTAGATATAAATTTTGTGATTCACTCTACTTAGGTTTAAAGGCTTTGCAACCTCCCATTGCATTATTTTCTAAACTACGGTTGGCTTTTAGCTACTTGCAAAGGTCTTTGCTTCTGTTGTACAATGAACCCCTTCTCCAGTGTATAACTTGAGCACAACTTATAGCTAACTCGGCCCGAGTCAGATATTGTATGTGTTGAGTTGCACCTAATTTCACCCGATACATACTAGCTTTGCAGACCGTTTTAGGGGTATCGCATGTCTCCTCCTCTAGACAAAATCCTAAATTAGGGTTCGTTTCCCAAACTTTCTGCAAGAAACTTTTTGATTATCAAATCGAGCTTTTCTCTTTTGATCTGAATAGGTTCAGAAAGGATTCGAAGTTGAAGGTAAACAATTGGAGCTTGATTTTTTCGTATCTGAGAATCAATTCTTCGATTATTTATCATAGTCCTGGTTTTATCAACGTCTTACACTTGGATTTGAAATATACAGGAGGATGTTTAAGAACACTTTTCAATCAGGATTTTTATCAATTCTTTACAGCCTTGGGTACTTCTAAAACTTTCTCTCATCGTCGTTTCTGTATTTGTGTTACAGTTCCTACATGTTTGTGACTATTCTGGTGTTGTTTTTCTTGTTTATAGGAGTAAACCTCTGCAGATTTGGGATAAAGAAGGTAAGTCACTCCTGCCAAACTTTAACTTTGTTTTAATTTTCGATGGAAATGATTGGAGTGATTATTTGTTTCTCCTTGCATTAACAAACTACTCTTGGTACCGACGAGATCGAAATTTTTATTAATGGCTTTGTATCGGAAAATTTATTCTTTTGAAGATATTATTTAATGGTAATTAGCTAGTTTCGTCTCAATTTACTGTTTAATGTAATTAGCTAGTTTCTTTTGAAACCAACTTCCTTTGTTCCCCTGGTTAGAAAATCTGACAACTAAGTTGATGTGCTAAGTATCAGCCAAAATATCCATGTTTACCTAGTATTAGTTATGCTCATAATGAAATTCTTTTCCGTTAGTGGTAAATCATTTCAATCGTATGAAACTTTTTAGTTTTCCTGTCTCATGTTTAAGTGTGAGCATACCATTTCGACTTTTTGATCAGTGTGATCTGAAAGCATATAATCTTCTTTACCTGTTTAAATTAGAGGCCCTGTCAACCATGATTTGTGTGTTCCTCATGCTATATCATGGCTCATGGTTATAGATTTTTACTATTGTATGCATGTGTAGAGGAACAGGTGTCAGTTGTTTATTCATGTTCCTGTGCACTTCTGTTTACTGCATAATAAGCAGCTGACAGATACACCATCACCTATACAGCATTGCTGAACCCATTCTTTTGATTATGCTTTTTGGTACCTTTGATGCGAGACAAACTGCTAAATAAGTTATGAACTATCTACTCTTATTTGTGATTACCTGCAGTTGTGAATGGTCAGATTAAAAGAATACAAGATGAGGACATCCAGTCAAATGTCCTTGAGATTGCTGGGTCGAATGTACAATCGACTTACATTACGTGCCCTGCAGATCCTGCTGCAACACTTGGTATAAAGCTTCCGTTCTTGGTGATTATTGTGAAGGATTCCAAGAAATATTTCACATTTGAGATTCAAGTGCTGGATGACAAGAATGTCAGGAGACGCTTCAGAGCTTCTAATTTTCAGGTCTGTAAGTCTAATCATAGTTCAATACTTCTGCAGCCTTTCGGGTTCTATTATATCTATGTTGATTTTTTTCTTCGAGGGATATAATATTTTAATTACACCAGGGGTACCATTTTTTCGCCTAGAGACATGATAAACTTTGTTTGGATAAACAAGGGGATATGACAGACCTTTTTAGGTGGACTGAAACTTACAGTTATGATGACACTTAGAATTCGTGAGACTTTGGGTTTTAAGAGATCGCAGATAAATTTTTATTTTTTATTAAGTGTGACTGAGTACTTCAATGACCAAAAGGAAACTAAAAACTCACAGGATCTTATACGGTTAGACCCGGTATCTCAAATTATTGCTCTTTGAGCCTCTTCTTGTAGCTTCCCAGTTCATGCTCTACATTATCGTGGCACCATTTTTAGTAATCTTTGCAACCCTATATCATGATATTGCCCTGTTTTTACCTTCAAACACAAATAGATAAATATCAGCTTCATAGTGGCCAGTAGAACTCCAGTCTGAAATTGAGATGTGGTTATATGTAATATGTCTGATGATGGTAATGTACTTCAGTTAACTGTGTACTTGGTTGGATTTTTTGAATTTGCTTGCAAAACAGTGCGTTTCTTTGCTCTAGCCATGCTACAAATGTAAAATGTAGCTTTCCAGTTTCATACAACTCTTTTGTCCATCTTCTGTAGTATATAGGTCATGATTTAAAATAGTTGTGTTGTCCTAGACAGCATGATTTAGGATTTCATATGTATATATGCGTCTGTGTTGGATATCTCTTGAACTTACAGTCACTCGGGCAGTCCCTGTGATACTTATTAGTCAAATGAAGGTCTAAGCTTTGTAAATGCAGTTCCTATTTTCGTTCACTCGTTAGTTATCATAGTTATTGACTTATTTCAGAATTTCTTACTGAGTTTTCAATTATTTGAAGCCTAGTTCTTGCAGCAGTGTAGTATGATAATTCGTTAGATCTTCTTAACGTCTAAAACAGGAGTCAGGAGAGAAAACCATCCTGTTTATAAACCCTCTCACAGTTCTTACATCTTACCAATTTTATGCGAGCATTGGTTTTATGAGTTTCAATTGTTACCACAGATGAGATTTTTGGTGACCGACTCTCACATTTATACGTGTTATTCGTACACAAGTTTGATAGTCATAGGTTTCCTCTATTTTGAGGATTTCTGAGACTTCACTTTCGAGCATGATTGTAAGAATGTGAACTACTTATATTTTCTGCGGAACATAAATTTGTCATCCATATGCACATGGATACTGTACAAGCTAAATGTTCTAAGTTTGATTCCTGCCATATTGACTAAGCTGTGGCCCTCATGGTGTTCACGAACATTAACAAAACTTTGATGAATACTTTCCCTAGAGAGAAAACTGAAACAAAATTAGAAAACAGATATTCTTACTTGCTAATGTTGGGACTTTGTCCTTTTTGACCTTTATAGTTTGTTTCCTTTTGTAGGCGTCAACCCGCGTCAAACCTTTTATCTGCACCATGCCGTTGAGGTTGGATGAGGGATGGAATCAGATCCAGTTGAATCTTGCCGATTTTACGAGAAGAGCTTATGGAACTAACTATGTTGAGACACTCCGAGTGCAAGTTCACGCTAATTGCCGTCTAAGAAGAATATATTTTTCCGACCGCCTTTATTCAGAGGAGGAGCTCCCACCAGAATTCAAGCTTTATCTTCCAACACAGGTAAAATGTTAGCGGTCACTTCTCGTTCGTGTTTAATTCTGTTGACACACTCGGTTAACGTGTGATTGTTGGGGCGGGGACCTACTTAGTTCTTAGACATTCCCGACTGTTTGTAAAGTTGGGCGAACAAGTAGTACTCTACCAATTGTGCATTTTGAGTTTGCTCACCTCTTTTTCATATTTTAAATCTTGCAGTATTTTCTTCTTCTTCTCATTATGCTTTATTACAGAAGTCATAGAACCTTGAGGATAACTGCAAAAGGGGGAATGCATTTACAATAAGGGCTTCTTCGTTGGAAATGCAGGCTGAACCTGAGATTTCTTTTTCAGTTGCTGTCAGTTTGACTACTTGCCCCTGAACTGAACTTTTTCATTATCAATCTTTTTTTTATAGAAAGATACTTATATATTAATAGAACTTGTTTGGTTTACAATATCCGTAGAACAAGCTAAGTAATTACGGAACGATCCTAGTATCGATAGTGTCACCACTTTCACCACAAAATTCCAAACTTCATGATTCTGTGTTTCTTTAACTTTATGCCCTAACTGCATGAGCTATTCTTCAACTGTATCAGATTGTGCACTATATGATACTTATACTTCCGTATTCAATAATACAGATTTCCATTCTTCGATCCTTGGCAACTGCACTGGAGAAAAAACACCTTCAATACTCTACCGTTTCAAATACTTCAAACCCGTTGAAGACAAATAGATCTACTGATTTTCTAATGATTTTAGATTCCCCATGAAACTTCTGTATACAACGAACAACTTCAACCTTCTCGAGTTGTACCTAAGTACTTCAAACGAATGCTTAATATCTTCAACCTCTAACTCCTAAAAGTCAGAAAATAATGCCTATGACAAAACCATTCAAACACTCGAACAATTTCCACAACCTAAGTACTTCAAACGAATGCTTAATATCTTCAACCTCTAACTCCTAAAAGTCAGAAAATAATGCCTATGACAAAAGCATTCAAACACTCAAAGAACTTCCACATATCATCACTGCATTTTTCAATGTTCACGTCTGAACCTGAAACTTCTTTCCTTGTTATCCAATGTTTTTTCTTACGATGAAATTCAAGTCAATTGGCATACCGCGTTCTTAAAATAGTTTCCGACTTCTTCGCATAACTATATACTTCACCTATAATATTGTACTTTACAATTATGAAGTGCCACAATGACGCCTTATTCCTTGCAATCGAGTTTTCACCTCAGAAAATGGTACCTAGCCACATGACCAATCTGGTTTGTCTTACACCACCGTCTTGCACTTCTTCAATTAATGATTTTAAAAGGTAAACGCCTTCATTCTCCTGTAAATATCATCAAGCAATAAAGGTATCAAACCACATAGCTCCTCTTTCAAAAACATTAAATAAGAGGTGCCTGCAAGCATCCGAGTAAATGATTCCAAACGTACCATATCTGCGATGTTCAACAGTACAAAGAAAACTCCGCTCCTACACTGTTGTGTAAACAACAAAAGCTTGCAGAAATTCAATGCTCAACACAGACAAACACAAAATTTGCGATCATATGCCCAAGGTGCATATGCTAAAAAATTGTGTCAATTTCATATCTTCAATCGCTTCTCGTCAAAATAGAACAAGAAATTACAGCTATACCACACATAATATCTTATCAAAATAGAACAAGAAACTCCAGCTCCACCACACACAATATCTCCACATAAGAAATTCAATTTATTGTGACTTTTCAATCGATCGTTAAAGTGCAACATACCTGTAGCCACCTGCTTCAAGTATTTCTTCATGAAATCAAACTCTTCAACCAGAACATATCAACCCCCACTAGTTCTCTGATACCAATTGAAGGATCCTACGGACGTTACATAGTACTGACACTATCTCACACTTTCACCACCTTTTGCCGCAGGTGTGCGGTTTTAACCACCACCTTTTGCCGCAGGTGTGCGGTTTTAACCTGAAAGGCCTCAGTACTATATAGGGAGATTCCACAACTTATTAGCCTCCGCCTAGAACTCCGTTTATCCTATGTGGGACCAATCTTATTGGCTTTGGCCGAGCCAAATCCCTAACAATCTTCACCTTGGTGAGATCCAAAGCTATCTCACCAACTATCGTCGTCCGATCACCGTTATGCAACATCTTGAGGTATATCTTGCTCTTTTTAGTTCACAATACATTAATTGGCACCATTTAGGTGTACTACTGCATGCCAACTCAATCTTCCATGCACGATTATCATCCGTATAATACCGTCGAACTTGGTTACAGTCAATATGCGCCCTTGAGCCTTAGCTGCCGCTTCAAGCTTGCTCTATCTGAGTTAGGGAGATGAGATCTAACTCCACCATGGGCCCTAGCTCCATCTCGGCTTTCCAAGCTCCACCCTAGTTATAGTGTTCAACACCATATCACTTCACTTTGTGCACCACATTCGTTAGGGTTGACATCCATAACCACTCGATCTCTTGGTAACCCTAGCTCTGGTACAAGTTTGTTGTGCCGATAAGTTCATACTGCTCCTCAAGGCATTCCAGGATCTGGTATCATATACAAAAAACTAAATGCATATTAAACACAAAAGACACAGAGATTTAACGTCAGCGATGTGCCTACGTCCACGGGCAGCAGAAATTCACTTCATTCATATGTCAGGAATTTATAGACAATTGGAATTGTTTAGAAATTGGCAAAGTCACATAAGAACTGGCGAAGTTTAGGAATGAACATCTTGAACTAAATCGTTGTTTTTTGTGCTTTCAGCATCGCCAGGTAGGTGCAGTAGTATGTTTTGATGTCTTTTAGACACAACTGCAACCCTGTTATAGGATTGAATTTGTGAGGCACATTGCAGCCTTAAAGGACTAAAAATCTAATCGATGTGTTCGGTTGACACATTTGAACCTTAAGTAAGGAATTTGGAAGTTGTATCGGTGGAGCATCTTCAGATGATTGAAGCACCAAAACATCATTAGATGATAAAAGTATTGAAGTCCTTTTGTGGAATTGAAGCATCTTCGGATGATTGACACCTTTGGGGTGATTGAAGGCAGTAAAGTACGAAGACGTTGAACGTAAAGGTCGAGATTTCATGTCGAGGTGGAGAAATGAGGGAATAGTGATGTCGAAATTGTCCTATAAATCTTGCCAAGGTGGAGAATTGTTAAATGTTGGCTCGATTCTAGGAAAGAACTAACAGATTTTGTAAACCTGTTTCGACTCCAATTTTAGAATTGTGTTTAAAACTCCATCTGAACAAGGTTTCTTATTCTTAGGACGTTTAGGTTTTCCTAAATTGAAGTAAAGCTTGGTTTCCTAAGTGAAGTAGAACATGGTTTCCGAGTAATCACCCAATTGTAAGCCTATAAATAAAGGCATAAGTCTTAAGTTATAAGTATTTACATCATTTACACTAATTTTGTCTAAACCCTTAGGTTGTAGGCATCTATCTCCTCACAAAGAAGAGAAGTAATCTCTATATTAACAAGATATAGATCCTCTCATAGCTTTAGAGATGTGAGAGTTAAGAGAGAGTAGAAGGTGAGTTGAGAATTTAAGAAGAAGGGGTGTTGAGTGCCAATTATGTTGTGTAATATTTGGTGTATGAGTGAAGTAAATTTATGCTTCCCGTTAAGTATATGTGTCTTTTGTTGTTTTTGTTTCTAGATATTTTTTTCTTTCGAAAATTGTTTTTTTTTTCCGATCTTATATTGTGAAATAACATTTCATTAACATATGTTCAATACAGGTGTGTCCTCTTCTAAGTGAAAAAAGGTGTATATAAAAGGCTAAATACAGGTGAAACCTTTCTAGTTCTTGGTGGGTCTAGTAGAATTGGGATCTGCTTGGATAACTTCGAGAAACTTGTGCTTGCTCAAGTACGAGAGTGTTTCTTTGAGAAAGTTACTTCTGAAAGGTAGAGGTTCTATTTCTTTGTGCTAAGTTAAAGACAGTGGGAGGCAGTTTCTTAACTGTTGAAACTTGTTACTTTTGGTACCATCTAGTGTTTCGAATCAGAAAATTTAACGTCATCAAAATTTATTAAGGAAACTGTGAATGGTTCACATGAGTATATGATGAAAGGCTATTGTCTAACTAAAGGGATGGCTGGATGAGTACTGATGTCAGATTAGTAGATTTAAAGCTTATAGTTATGGAGTTTGTGTGAATAGAGTGATCAGGGGAGTAATGATGATGAGTTAAGCCAAGATTATGTATATTCTCTATTGGGTATTGACTATTAAGGTTCAAGGAGTTGCTGCTGGAGATGTGGCATACACTACGCATTTCAGCTAAAGGCGGTGTTCACTCATTTGGTTGAAATCCATTTTGGGAAGAATGGATCTGCTGGTAACACAGCTGATACTGTCCCTAAGTTTCCGGATGCTTCAAGTATTGAAAATGAGCATGAAAAGCTTGTTTTCTAGTGGTGCTTGTCATGCTGCGATATTGAAAGATGACGAGAAGGTTTTGTTGGTGATGAAGATCTGGTCAGAAATTTCCGTAGTAAAGGATTTGCGAAAGTCTTCTTCATTCAAAACAAAGAAATGAAGAGAGTCTCAAATTCAAATCAGTCCATAGCTTCCTCACATGGCGCGGTCATTTGCTTAGGTAGCTTATGTATTTTTCAGTTTCTAATGGCATGCTCAGAAGGTAAAGACGACAGGGGAATTGTGAAGATATCGGTGACAAACTATGCAAGGATTTTCCTAGTAATTATAAGAAGTCTGATTACAGGTCACGGTGATGCTTCTGTAATGAATGCAACTGAACAATTCGTAGAGGTTAAGCATACACAAAGGACAAGTTAACTACTTCGTCGTATGACTTTTACTTTTCTATTATGCCGAAGGTTTGATAGTCAAGATTAAGGTATGTGTTTTCTTAAGGTTTAGACTTGGATTTCAAAGTACACTAGTGCATTGCAAGTGTATTGATTCTTTTTCCAATTTCTGAAAGTTGTAACTAAATATTATGTACCTTCTATTACTCGACTAAGTATCGCCAAAGCGATACTTTGAGAGTACGAAAGGGTTTTCTAACGAGAATGAAGTTTTTTGTGGTCTAGTTGTTTTGGAAGGGTTATTGCAGAAAATCAATACCAAAAGTGTTGCACTACAAGTCGGTGGTTACATGTGGTAAGGACCAAGGTGTATATAAAGTAATGAAGAGGCTTGTGGCTCAGACCACAAAATCAGAGAAACAAAGAAGTCATCATTTTTCAGTTAAAGAAAGAAACATAGCTGCAAAGCCTTGTGAATGACAGAAGTTGGAGTCTGTAGGAGGTCAACTTGTATCCATGTATGTAACTGGAGATGCACATTCTAGTGGCATTCTTCATCTCTGTGGGGTTGAGCTGACCAGCCATTGAAGAATTTTCCCCATGTGATTTCTCAACTTCAAAGTCATTCTTTTTGGCAGCAGCCAGGTATGTTTTTACATTATAAAGCAAATTTGGACTTCAGCAGTCACAATGAAGATATTCTGTACTTTTTATTACTCGAAAAGCATTGCCAGGTGATGCTTTGAGAGTAATGAAAGTGTTTTAATAAGATTGAACTTTTTTCTGTGGTTTAGTTAGTTGGGAAGTTACTGCAGAAACTCAATGTAGAAAGTGTTGCGATACAAAGTTCTGTTTGCATGTGGTTAAGTGTAGATAAAGAGATGAAGAGGCTCGTAATTCAAAACACGTGAATCAGAAAATGACAAATGAGTTTTTTATCAGTCTTCGGTTGAAGCAAGGTTTTCTTATGATTTATTTTGGAAGCTGCAAGTGTGAACCTGCCCAAAGGTGATTCATACTAGCAATGTTTGAAATGAATCATCAATCATGTTTTTTACTTAGTTTAGTTTTTCTTTTTTCTATTAGACCCAAAGGTTTAATGGAATTGGTACTTTGATATGCATGAAATGTTGATCTTAAACTCGTTAGGTTAGACTCATGTATGTCGTGATTCTGATCAAAGGTGTTTAGCGATGATACAAAGTCTTGTTTTTGAGTTTAAGATGTTTATTACGTGGCAGTTTTTGAGATTCTAGCATCATGGTTTACCTAAAGGTGAACCGTTGATGGTATTGAATCTGTTCAAATATTTCATTGGTGTTTAGATTAAAGTATAAACAACATTGTATGGAGGTAGAGTCCTGAAAAATTTGGTTTCTTTCTAATCTTATATTGGAGATCTATAGTAGGACCGATCCCCATGGAAAAATCGATTTTCGATCTCACGTATACTTTGGGGTTTGTGTGATATTGGAAGTTGGGTTTGCAAAACAGGAAAGTTCAAGATGTCGACATTGTGAGTAATTTGAACATGTGTATAAATCTTATCTTTTATTGTTCAAAGATATTCCTGGATACTCAAGGTGAGATCCTAAACATAAATGTTTGAGAATCTTCTAGTGAGTTTTTCAAATATATATGTTTTATTTTTCTAGCAAGTTAAACATATCTATGGAAGCTATATTAGTAAAATATACTTGTATACCAACTAATATTGAGTTGTCATCCAAGAGGAATTTCAGAATTACAGTTGGATATTGGGTGAAATAAGATAAAACCGATTATTAGTGTTTATTGCATATCTTGAGAATATTTTTGGATATGGAAATTCCTTGGTGTCCAAGCAATGTAGTCAATCTCGGATTTCGGTTTGACCGAGACACTGGTACAACTTTATCTCGGGGGGATTCTTGGTTAAAATCTCGGAGTAGCTTATGGGTCCTTCTTTCCAAATTTCATACCTAAAATTAGAGGATATAAGCAATAGGTTTAATTTTAGTAAATGTAAATTAATGTTTGGAGACATAATTAAGAACTAACGTGAGATGACTATATTACTATATCTAACCACCAAACAAATCCTCCTACTTTAGTTGGTAACATGAAATCATCCGGATTCCAGAAGCTTATAATACTCGGTCAACGAGAACAAAATTCATAAAAATACAAGAAGGTGAAAATCTTTAACTTCTGTAAATCTAGTGTTGTTAACTTATAAGTAGCTGGTTGTAATATTTCTTTCTTCGTCTCACATAATTTTCAACTTTCTGTTTTCGGGGTATCTTAAATTTTTCTGTTTCCTCTTTAATCAAAAGTTGTAATAAGCATTTGTTGATGATAGTTTAGAACTAGCTGTTGATCTTTATAATCAAGCTATTACGTTGATGGAAGTTATGTTGATGATAATTATCAGATCTCTTTGATGATAGTAATCTTTTTTCTCTTTGATTTTGAGGAACATATTCTTCTTCGGACGAGATTTCATCCGAGATTTGGCCGAGACAGCCGATTTTTGATCGAAATAACCGATTTTTCTGCAAGAATCTCCTCTCGGCGAGATTTTATATCTCGTCCGCTCCAATGGCGAAACCTAGAAAATCGGCGAGATATCGGCCGAGATGGCGGAGATTAACTACACTGTGTCCAAGCTACCTTGGTCTATAATAGTGAAGTTTGTTCTTCTTACAAGTTTATTTTGAGGCAGGATCTTCATTTTGTAGTCACTGTTGTAGCCGACTAATAATATTACTTGTAATACTATATTGAAGAGGAGAGTAACCTAATTAGGCAAAATATCTTAAGCTCGGTAGTTTAAAAACTTCCATGGGATCAAGAAGCTTCTAGATAGTACCATTGGTGGGAAACTAGAATTTGCATTGTTATTTTAGTTTCCCATTATTGATTTGGTTGACTAACGATAGTTGAACCTTGATTGCACCTAGTTTGATTATTTTGAGAACCTTCTCTTCTAATATAAAGTCACTCGAACTAGATCGACATAGATTAGATATGTTTTTAGATCTGACGATAGGCTTGTGATCGTCCATTATTAACAGACTCCATTCTGCGCGTGATCGATCACAAAGGAATCAAGTTTGTTTGTGCAGGTACTTTAAAGACAATGAAGATTTGAAGACAAAAAGATTTCTTATTGGTTTTGTATCTTTGTTATTTACTTCGTGCACACACTTGATTGGATGGGATCCATCTAGACTTTGTTTATCTTTGATAGATATCTTATATGCTAGTCGTGTTAAACTGTAATCTCTGAATCCAAATTTGGTTATCTTGATAATATAGATCTTGGTAGATCTTACCCAACAAAGGAGTTTATTAGATTAAACGAAAGAGTTGAACTCAACATAAAATCTCTGATTTACTTCTTGAGATTGAAAGGGTGGTTACTTAACAAATTAGTCCTTTACTGTTTCGGAAGACGATCCAAAGGAGTTTAGTGCTTGAAGTCTTCACAGCGGCTAAAACAACTTAAGATAGTGGACTCTATCTTAGGATTCACGTGCATTGGACAAATTGGTTGTAGGCGCAGGGATACTGAGGAAACTAGGTAACTAGTGGTAGTTTACTTGGTCTCAACTATACGAAGTTAGTAATAGTCTTTGTATAGCGTCTTAATTCTGAGAGTATCTAAAACTGGATTAGGTCCCAGAGTTTTTCTGCATTTGCGATTTCCTCGTTAACAAAATCTTGTTGTGTCTTTAATTTTTCTTTCCGTAATTATTATTTTATTATTGCTTTAGTTATAATTAAAAGTAAACACACTGTACGTTAATCCAAACACTTGGGTTGATCCCTATAGTAGGTTCGATTTCGATACCTATTATGTACACTAAGTGTATACTTTGTTGTCGCCATCTTTTTGACAGTCTCTTCTATATTAGATCACACAAGATATCAGACTTATAGGTTGATATCGAAAAGATTGTGGTATACTTGGTACCCCTGTCATTCCAAAACTAGATCTATATCAAGGTTAAACTTTACCGTTTGTCATCAAATCAATAATCAAAAAATAAAATAACAGTACGATTCTTAGTTTCCCACCAATGGTAATAGAGCTTATTTGATCCCACAGTAGTCTTCAAATGAAGCGCACACAAGAGATTTCACCTAATGAGGGTACTATACTCTCTAACAAGAGATTTCACAACTACAATCATTCTTGATTGTGGTGAAGCTATGTCAACACTGACCATCCCTATCATCGCAACCTGATTGGCTATTACTATAAGACATAATCCAGTAGGCAGTCCCAAAGTCTCCCTCCAACAGTCGCCACTGTTTTGACATAACCCAAACGTCAACTTAAAGAGTCACCAGTGCTGGATTGTGTTCCATCCGTCGCAACCCATTAAAATTTGATTTTAATCTCAAATAATCACACCGTTTAGTAACATCATAAATACACACATTAACCAGTACCATCCCTTAACAAACATGACTTTTTTCATTTCAAAATCTTAGAACAATGGGCATAAAAAGATGAAAGAGGAAGGTACTTGGGGATATTAAGTTATTACGCCAGTTGTTCATCACATTTTTATTATTTTGCGAATTAAACAATCCACCAGAACTTTGGAATCAACATTAGAGAAAACCATCTGATGATATTCTGCATCAAAAATAAAAAAAAATAAAAAAAAATGAAGATCTTGAGATCCATGATCAACAACTCAAAAATGCTGTTTTATTTGAAGTTGAGAAAGCAATGAGCCTAATCAACAGGTTTCTGAAAGAACTACCAAAGCACTCATACCCTCTTCAACAAAAAAGAAGAAGAAAACCGACTAATCCGTGAAGAACTGGGCTACAACAAAACCCAAATATCTGAAGATTTCTTACGGATGCACAAGAGACTGAACATCAAGCCAAGAAACGTGTTTGAGGCTGTAATGGAGGGGATTGCATCCAAAAAAGGATGAGTGTTTTTCCTTTCTGGTAGTGATGGGACGGAAAAGATATATCTAGGGAAAAAATTGCCAGTCGGCTTAAGATCTAGATAAAATATTATTTTAGCGGTGGCTACATCATCACTGTTATTGCCAGGATGATGAAAACTCCATGAGTGACATACGAAAGGAACAATTTTGGCGGCGTTAATGTCCAGGGTAGACCTAATAATATGGGATGAAGCAACGATGGTGATGGTACATAAACAGGCATTTGAAGCGCTGGATAGGACATTGAAGTGTCTGATGAGCAATCCGACAGAGATATTAGAAGGAAAAACAATAATATTCGGTGGAGATTTTAGGCAGGTTGTACCGATGACTGTTAAAGGAACCAGGGACATGACTGTTGACGTATCAATAAATAGATCACATCTGTAGAGACATTTCAGAGAAAAGGAAGAATTCAATAAATTTATGTGTGTTTGATCTTGGAAATGTAAATCTTCCGGCAATTACACTTACCGAAATGGAAGTCTCAAACTTGGATTAAAATACCAGATGAGTACCTAATCATACCAGATGAAGATTGCGAGTTGTTTTAGTAATAAATTTGGTATGATAATGTTATTTCTTAGTATATAATTCAACATTTGGATATTCAAATGCGCGATAGATCATGCAACCCTGCGTTTTATTTATTTTTTGATCGGCAAAGATAATATATTAATGACGGAAGCAAATGATAAGAAGTATTGCCCAAATGGGATACAAGGCTATTTATAAAAGATGTCACAAGGACTCGAAAAGAAGCAAAAACGAAAAAAAAAAGTTGAGGATCGAAGAATTTCGAAACCCAATTTACAGTGAAAAGCGTCAATCGCGACATTAGAAAAAGAGGGCAGATTACTAGCTCAAGAGAAGATCTTCAGTTTAACTTCCAATATAATGGCTTCGGGATATTTTTCCTTATGATTGAAAGTCCTTTAATTTCGTTCCAGCCATAAGGTCCAAAGGATGCTCGCATAAAGACTTCCATAACTCTTTACTCACTCCATAGAAGGGAGTAGAAGACCAATTAGATATAAAGGAACTGACTGAAGTAGGAGGTTGGAATGTCTTACCAGCAGCAGTGAAGAAGTAACTCCAAACTTCGTTAGCGTAACTGCAATTAAGAAAGATATGATTTGCGGATTCTTGATTCGAATGACAAAGTTGCAGAGGTTCACAATTTGGTTACCATTTGGAGTGGTTTTAGCACAGTTCCAAATGGCAACCGACACTGCATTTTACATCAATATAATTCTTGAAGAGACCAATTCTAAGATGGTGTCAGTGGCATTAAAGCTGAATAAGACAATTTTGGAGCTTAAACAATGAAACATTAACGTTGATGGTGAAAAACCAGGAAACATGGTTGTATACAGTAACACAGAAAATCGAAGAATTGTTGATAGTTCCTCTGCAAATATACAATATATTTTAAGCTCAAGTTGACTCAACCTTTTCCAAGTTTGAAAATTATATGGTTCAGCTACAGTATCGAAGAAAGGAAAAAAAAATTCACTTTAGCTTATGCTGAAATCTGCGTTCTTACGGCAATGAAGAATTCAGATAATTATTAGGAATTCATTTAGACGACATGTTTATTTGTTATTAGAATCAAAATATATATGGCGGAGTTATAAAATGTTTCCTGCTGTTGTAGATGTCATAACAGTATATATGGTTCTCATTTTTTCAGTATTTAATACCGTATAGAAGCACTTATGGATAACAATACACTTCAAATGCAACCGAATAGTGCACGAGGTGGGGCAACGCAGATAAAGCACTGACATTAAAAGTACCACATGATAGAAACTAATGAATGCTTGACAGATATGAAGATTTATAGACCACGATTACACAACGAGATATGAAAGTTTGAGCAACTGAATTAGCTCCTACCATGGAGAAAGATAAAAGAGTCTTTTTCCTGCTCATGATTGTAACATTGCTTTTTATGGATAGTACTTGCAACCTTCCAAGTTTGATATGTATTTTTCATGACGCCCCGTGATAATCCTATGTCTACCATCCCAATTTTATCTTTCTATTATATAGACACTCTCTAATCATCCGGTGTGTATGCACCGGGTTAGGTGCTTGTTACAAGAATTCTCTAGTGGACTTCCACACAAACAATCAGTTCAGTGTGTCCAATGGATAACTTTGTAAGAATTACGAGATTCATTATTCATAATGGCCAAGGTAGTTTGGACCAATGTAGTTAATTTCGGCCATCTCACCAATTTTTTCGGTTTAGTCATTAGAGCGAGACAGGAATCAAAATCTCGGCGATACTAAATTTCGGCAAAAAAATCGCATGTTTCGGCCGAAATCCGAGTTAACAGACGAGATTATCATAGTTTAGGAAAAATAAATTGAAACTTTCGGTTACAACGGATGCACGAACTAATCTCAATCTATGGTTCGACTTTAGAGTCTTAACTATCGTCACGTAATTGTTTTTTTTTTCTTTCCAAAAGAGAATAATGATAAATTACAACCCATACTTGTTGATTCTCAATATTGAAGAAAGTAATTTAAGAACTAATTTCTGCCTCTGATTTTACAAATCTCATGTTTTCATTGTTAAAATTGATTTATTACCAACTAATTTTATTTTTTCCAAATTTCAAAACCCCGAAATTCAATTTTGATACTCATATTTAGTTTCTTCTTTGTTGTCAGTAAGTAAAGATTACAGCAAAAAAAAACTTCTTCATTTTGTACCATCCGCTGCTGCAACCATGATACAAAGAAATAAAATTAAGTATCAATTTCGAGTTTGAGTTGCTGGCTTCCGTGGTTATGTGGGGGTGTACATCGGGCCGGGCAGGCCAGCCCAAGCCCGATTGTAGTACAGACCGGGCCATACGGGCTTGTAGGCTTTACTACCCATTAAGTTTGACAGGCAAGGCCGGGCCGGGCAGTAGCAAAAATTTAGTGCCCATGGCCCGTCCATACCCGTGAAACAATACAGGTCAGGCCAGGTCGGGCCGGGTAGGCCTCGGACCCAAGAGATAATTCAAAAATTAAAAAAGAATATAGTTTTTATATATTTAGCTTGATGAATGATGATACATCTCTAACTCGTTCAAATGGTAGTTCAAGCAATTCATATTCATTACTATGAAATGTAAGTCAAAATTTTCTTCAACTTCAATAATTTTCCAACTTTAAATTTAATTCCTTAGTGAAATCCATCACATTGCTAGAAAACTTTATTTCATGTTATCGGACAGTCAGGCCGGACAAATAAACAGGCTACCTGGAAGGCAAACAGGCCAGGCTCCAATTTTTTAACAAATACCCGGATCCGCCCACTTATAATTATCGGACAGGCCGGGTAAGCCCATGACAGACTATCGGGCGCTCATGGGCTCCTTCAGACCCGGGCGGTACACAGCAGGCGGCAGACTTCCCAGCATTTTGTACACCCCTACTTATGCACTTCGAAAATTATGAAAGAAAAAAGCATGCATAGTAATGTACGATTTTGACACGTATGATTTCATGAATTCTACCCTTACATATGTAGTAAGAATAGTGGTTGGATGTAAAACAGATCAAAGGGTTTAAATAGTTATCCGTTTTATACGAAGGGGTTAAGATTCCGTTGTTGATAAGACATGTATACAACAACATGTTTTGTTAGAGATATGATCTACAAGTATTCAAGAGACGTAGTCATGGTGTTTGGTCAATTAACATGGACAAGTATTAATATACACACAGTTACGTATTTATTCATGATGAGAGGATCCCTGACCACTCTTAGATGCACATTATCATACATGATTTGTGTCATTTTTTCCACAAAATCCAAACGGCAATGAATTTAAGTTTACTATTTTGATGATATGTTCCTTTTATAAGACTCTACATTTCTACCAAGTATGAGCATGATCCAAGATACCAAACCTCACCATCTACCGATCTCAATTTCATAAACCGCTAACTTTTAATGACTGATATTCAAAGGGGTAAATGATGGTTATACGTCTCAAACTGTGCTTATTTTTGGTCGAAATACAAAGGTACCCAAATAGTCGGTATAAACCTAATAGAACAACTTCGACTGCTAATATAAAAGCGATATTTATCTTTTAGAGAGTAGGAATAATGTGTTCCCATAGGTTAATAGCCAACACTTTTACACCACATATCGCATAAGGTCCTTTGTAACATTTCCTCTTTGGACATCTTAAATCATAAAAATAACATGCGGAGATGATGAACCTTCTATTTCACAAGGATTTTGGTTTAGCCTTGTAGTAGGCATAATTTTTTGAAGTTGAAGCACGTTTAATTCTCACTAATTTATCAAGAATGCTGATTTCTCCTTCCTTAAAGCGCACCAATGATTGCACGATTCCACTACCTAACCCAGTACAACCTTTTACAAGCGCCATTCACAAAAATAGAACATATTTTCTCTTTTAATCCCATTTCCTGTGTCCTCTACCTCAACTACTAAATCCAAATATCTTTCATCATGTTTAAGTGTATGGAGTGCATCGCTGTGATGTTCACTGTTTTTGTAGACTAAATGTGATATATTATTATATTTTGGCGACAGTAGCAAGGCATGGTAATTTGGTATTCTATCCCAAGCACGTAAGGCGACATGCCCTTCAGATGTAAACTTCACTGCATTACTCAACAAGTTATCAAGAATTTGTTTGAGTTTCCCACGATCACCTTTAATGAGATGAGATTTGGGAACTGAACC
Organism: Papaver atlanticum; assembly: GCA_023531105.1. NCBI lineage: Eukaryota > Viridiplantae > Streptophyta > Magnoliopsida > Ranunculales > Papaveraceae > Papaver > Papaver atlanticum. The sequence goes on from JAJJMB010008334.1 coordinate 2,348,364, forward strand.
ATTATGACGGTCTAACACGAAATCTATCCCTTTTTACACAACCCTTGGATATCTGAAATTAACTGCTTCCTCTATTGTGTTTGCTAAACTGAAAACTTTTACGTGCAGTTGCATCTAACCGGCTTTAATTCTACTTGCTTCTAAGACTGAATTCAGTAATTCTAAATTATGTTCATACCTAAGAAAAAAGATTGAAGTTATTACATGGTTTTCCATGAATTTAATGATACTCCTTCCGTCCCATTATTAGTTGACCTATTTGTTTTTAGATTTTGTCTTATTAATAGTTGATTTTATATCATTTGATACTCATGTTTATATTCGTTACGTAGGTGTTTTAAAATGTTTTTCAATGATATAAGTGAATATTCGTGGTATAGTTTGGGAGATAAATCATTTCTAAATTATACTATTAGGTCAACTAATAGTGGGACGGAGGTAGTATTTCATTTCACGATCATACACAGGGGCAATTTTTCGATCGGTGCGTATCGTTTGTGCCTAATATGCCAAGCTAATGAGATTGTGACACTCGTCTTTTCCAATTTGTTTCAACTAAGACAACTATACATTCCGCAATTAACTTTAATTAATTAGGAAGCATTTAACAATTATAGGAAAGGAAATATATTATACAAATTTATGTTTATCAATTTTTTTTTTGTCTAATATTAAATGTAAATATAATCATTTAATATCAAATGTAAATATGAAATTTGAGATGTGAAAAGATACATGGTCGATAAAATATATAGTAAAATTTATAATTATAAAATCATGAATTCTTAAATCAAAAAAGAAATATTCTTCGCTATATAATTTAAATATTTCATTAATCAAATGAAAAATGTGATCCGCACATATCTCAACATCATTGCAACACTAATACTGTCCACACTTTTAAATGTTGGGATGTAGAGTCATTGTTTGTTCCCCATTTTGTCTCGTTTGTAATTGCATTTGCTCCTAAAATTAGATACCAGTAACAAATATTAGTATTAGAATACGGGCATCCAGCTCAAAATTAATTGGCAGTGAGTGGAGTGGCCCCAAGGATTATAAATCGCAAAATCCTAGATTGTCCAGACAATGTGGGACTAATAATCTCAACACGCCCCCTCACGTGTAGCCTCGTTGGGTCTAACACGTGGACAATAAATCGGGTGACGCGGATTAAAGGCGCGGTCAAATGACTCGTCGCAAATAGCTTGCTCTGATACCATGTTAGAATACAGGCATCCAACTCAAAGCCAATTGGCAGTGAGTGGAGTGGACCTAAGGATTATAAACCGCAAGATCTTAGATTGTCCAGACAACGTGGGACTAATAATCTCAACAATTAGGAACCTTGAAATATGATGAAGATCATCAGTTCAACAATTGATGTTCAACCAGTAATATCATTCATTGTTCTGGTAATAAAGTCTGAATTATATATCTATTTTGTTCAGGCTTGATGTAACGTTTTCGTTCTTCATTTCATTTCTTTTAACTTTATATGTAGGGATTCTTGGTGTTAGCGATACCAATTTCAGCTATTTTGTCATACCAAATAATGGCTTACAAAGTGCAAGACAATCTAGAATTTTCTTGGAGATATCTACTCAGTCATGTTTTCTCGAATGTTGATAGACGCATTTATGTGTCTATTTTCATCTCTATTGTGTATATTGTTAGTACCCATTTTTGTACTTATTATGGTGTTTTATGTGTTTGTAGGTATTTTTGGGCAATAAACATTTTTGGAAAAATCGGCTCGAAAAGTTGTCTAAAGGCACCCAAGGGACATTTGTTATTCGGAATCCAGCAGCGGATAAGGGGCACTCCCTTCTCCTTTACGTTCAAAAACAAAAAAAGGCGGGAAAATTATGTTTATCCCTAGCAGATTTTCAATCAGATTTTTGGAGTCATTTCATAGAGACTAAAGGGATGGAATTGATTGGGATCATTCCTAGGACCCATATAAACGTGGTATGGTCTTTGGTTTCGACCAGAATTGGCTAGAATTCAAGTGTAGAGCAAAACATGCGTGATATTCCCGTAAGATATTTTCAGAATTTTTGGTAATTTTGGGAAGTTTTCTTGTGGCTTATGCGTGCCTAACTTATTATGGGACGTGAAGGAATGCTCCTGGTGTGTGCAGCACGAGATTATACACGTAATTAATCAAAAAAATGGAAATTATTCTTTTCCATGCATGGGAGTAAATGAGAATTATTTTGTGTAATTGACGCGTGATTTTTAGGATTTTGGTGTATAAATAGAGTCACAAGGTTCCATAGAAGGGGTGTCGAGAGTTTGGGGTCGATAGGAGAGCTCAGGAGGCGTGAATCAAGAGTTTTCAGAACTCTGTTGTTGTTGCTGCTGCTGCTCGTGAAGAACAGGGAAACAGCGACGGTTTCTTCAACTGGTTGTAACAGTTTCTTCAACTGGTTTGCAACATTTATCTTCGTTGTAACAGTTTCTTCAACTGGTTTGCAACATTTATCTTCATTGTAACAGTTTCTTCATCCTCTTCTGCAACATTTATCTTCAGATTTGTAACGATTATCTTTATCATAACAGTTGAGAGTTGAAACAGTCGGTCTGTAACGCACCTGTGCTGTTGCAGATTTCCTGTTTCATTATTTTCTCTTCTTGTAAACACTTTTTGAGCCATGAATACATATTTTGAGTGTGTTTTCGACATGATGAGTTAAACCCCAACACTGGGACAACGGAGGAGGCCGAACTTCATACATGGGTAAATTTATTTTTATTCTTTTTATGACTTTTGCATTAAAATTAATTGAAATATGATTTGATTAAATTGGTTGTCATTTGATTAGATGGGTCATGCTTAGCTTAGGTGATTTGATGTCCCATGCTTAACATTTACAATCAATGTTTTGAGAATCTACCTTGGCAAAAATAGAGTCCATGTTTATATTTCTTGAGCTAAAATTGTTGAGAATAAATAATTAAACCTTATGTTAGGAAGATTGGCCGAATCCTTAGTTCCAGTACCTCTCGCCCATTGTTTAATATTTTTGTATATATTTATTTAGTATTTTTTAAAACTTTAATCTCTACAAATCCGAGTGAACGACAACCTCATTTCTTACCACTATCTAAAATTTGATCAAATGTCCAAACAGTTGTGCGTTCGTTAGTTCCAAATGCAGCGGCATTGAAATTATCACGCGTGCTGCGTGTATCTCTGAACGAAACACCCCCGCCAACGTTCTCGAAGATCAATACCATATTTAGAATACTTAAACTCAAATGCCGAGAAGAGATTCGACTGTTAACATAATATCGGCGTTTTATCTGTTATTCTAACCATGGTATGACTCTCAAATAGATAAAATGCCTCTTTTATGTTAACAGTCGAAGCTCTTCTGGGTATTTGAGTTTCAGTATTCTAACCATGGTACTGATCTTCGAGAACGTTGGCGGGGTTTTTTGGTTCTGAGATACACGCAACACGCTTTCTAATTTCAATGCCGCTGTATTTGGAACTAACAAACGGGAAATTGTTTGGACATCCGAGAAAAGATGAATGAGTAGATATCTTCCTGCAAATTCTAGATTGTCTTGCAATTATAAACCATTATTTGGTATGACAAAATAATTGAAATTGGTATCGCTAACACCAGGAATCCCAATATAGAAAGTTAAAAGAGATTAAGCGAACATAAAACTTAAAAATCATGTCTAAACAAAATAAGGATATAAAATACTGTACAAACTTTGTTACCATAACAATGAATGATATCACTGGTCGAAAAATAATTGTTGAACCGATAATCTTCATCATATTTCAAGGTCCCTAATACTTGTGTCTAATCTTTAACTCCAAATGATACCAAAAACTAGTGGGTGATTGTGTGTCTGCATTGTGCTTAAGAATGAGAAAAACCTCTTACAAATGTGAAGTTATATAGTGGTTGAGATTTGAGATTGGATATTACCATAATCTTTTGAAACACAAAAGATAACCGAAAATCTTCTGAATGATTTTCATCATAAATGACATCCATGCATACGAGGCATAAAAGTTTGGATGAATTTCAAGATTTGACTTAAATTGGCACCCGTTTTAATTATCACCCGTAGGATTTATAACCAGTTATGGTATAAAGTGTTGTTTTTATCATTTAAGTTCGTTCCTTTTTAAAAGATTTTAAATTCTAACTGTAATTTATCTCACTAAGAGCATCTCCAACAGAGAGTGAGAGTTTTTTTTTTATGGCACATAGGATTTTAGACCCCCATTTACATTAAATTCATCTCCAACAGTGGGTCCTATTAAATAGGAAGAGTGTCAAAATAAATATGAAGGTCTAAGAGAAGGTCTTATTTAGACCTTGGGAATGACCTCCACGTCATCATTTTAATTATATTTTAAATAAATTGTCCTGAACCAATAGGAAAGAGGGAATCAATTTTATCATTATCCAAAACAACAAATCTTAAAAATAAGATCCTACACCATTGGAGATAGTCCATGAGCAAAGCATTACTATTTTTGCCACGTACATATGACCTCATAAATAAGGATCTAAATAAAAATGGGTACATTAATTATATACCCCTAGTTTTAACACCCAACAAATATACCCTTATATAACAATAAATATACCCCTAACATTCAAAAATCTTATCCATTAATAATAGATTACCTTAATACCCTCATTTATAATATTTTTCTTCATTTCAAAATTACAACAATTTTTTTTTCTATCACTTCACCGCTACCACCGCCACCACCACCACCACCACCACTAATATTCCACTACTACCAACACCGCTTCCGCCGTTATTGTCGCCGCCGTCACCGCTGCCGCCACCACTCAACCACCACTGTCGTCGCCGCCACCGCCACCACCGCCGCCGCCGCCACCACCACCAAATTTTGGTGTCAACAACAAAAGTTGATCCAAAATTAAAAGTTCAAAAATAACTTTACTAGTACATATTCAAGTTTTTGTGTATCAACAATTAAAGTTGATACAAATAACATAAAAATATTCCAGTTCAGTTGTGTCAACAAAGGAAGTTGATCCCAGTAAATTGAGTCAACAACCAAAGTAGATACAATAACTGAAAAAATACTAAATTTTTTTTGTGTCAACAATGGAAGTTGATCCCAGTAAATGGAGTCAAGAACCAATGTTGATTCCAAAATTTGGTGTCAACAACCAAAGTTGATCAACTTCCTTTGTTGACACAATAACTGAAAAAATACTCAAACTTTTATGTGTCAACAATGGAAGTTGATCCCAGTGAATGGAGTCAACAACCAAAGTTGATCCCGAAATCTGATGTCAACAACCAAAGTTGATCCCAAAATCATACTAATATTAGTGAACCTGACGTGAATCGAACATGCATCTTCTGACATTGAGTCAGTTGTGCTACCATTACACCACAAGTTCGTTTATAATTTTATACCATCAACTGTCCCAATCTATTTGTTTGACAATTAAAATGTCAAAATGAACGAGGATTAATGTTTTCATTTTCACTATGTAATACCTAAGTCAACAGTAGGAATTGTTAATTCAGCTCCATCAAATCTTACAAACCTATACAATATAGAAAATCACATATTATGCAAATGAATATGAGTTATGTCAGAAACTTACTCTTACTCGGGAAGCAAACTTGTGCATAGTTCCGTCAGCTCTTCCTCCCAGCTCCATTACCTACTGCAGAAACACACTACCCCCAAACAAAATATCTAAGATAGAACTGACACCATCTACTAAACACATTCTTCTCTTAGAGACCATCACCAACGCTTGTAGTTCAAACTGTTTAGCAAGCTGAACATACTTGGGAATGACAATAACACATAAGCATGGATGGCACACATGTTGGTGTCTTCACACAAACCAAGTAGGCTTCAGCTGGTTCTTGCACTGCCAACACGACATGGCAATACAAATACTGACTTAGACATAAAAACCCATTTCAGATCCATATATTCCTTAATAATAATTAAGCAACCAAACAAGCACATAAATGTTAATGTCACTTAGAAAAAGCAAATATATTATCCAAGAGTCTAAATACAATGAATTAACTTATCAATACAAAATAGTTCAGGAAAATATTAATTAAACGGTAGAGACTGTTGAATTCTAACACCTATCATCTGTAGAAAAAGTATTCTCTGAAACTTCCTTCACTAGGCAAAGAAAATAAATATAAAAATCATTACCAAATAAAACTAATGAACTCCGCGATCAGCAAGGGTGTCAACTGTTTGGCATAACCTCATTCATCAAACCATTTACTCGCATAAAATTCAAACCATTTCAACTTAGATAATGACAACTAGCTAACTGCAAGTAAGAACCTACAGTCCAGTTCCCTAACAATAGACCTATATATAAGTTCCATCTTAACCCCAATACTTGTCCAGCTAATTACCTCCCCATTGCTCTTTCTAATTTTCATTTTGGCACTAAACTTAAACCTGGAAAAATGATATGCATTTTCTCAAACACAAACTCTTTATGTGACAAGATAGTTAATGGGACATCTTTGCAAGTGACAGAAGAACTTACACAGCAAAAAAACAAAATAATATAAATATACTTACGAAGAACATAAAAAATAATAGATTTCCACCAACAGACATTAAATACTTACACTTTGTACACAACAACTAGACTATACAGCTTTGCCATCCTCTAGATTTTCTTCCACGACATCTTTCTTAGCAATTTTCTTTTCATTTCCTTAGTATGCCTGTATTTTATACACAACAACCACCACCACATATGAAACAACACCACCATCCTCACTAATACAAACAAAATCCACCATCATCACCTCCACTGCAGCACCCACCACCACCACCACAATAACAAGTACCAATACTAGTGCTGCAACATCCACCACCACCACCACCACCTCCACAATAACAACACCAATATTAACTGTTTTTATATCAATGGCACCATCACCCTTGCTACTACGATAAAGCCACCACCATCACCTCTAGTGCAACAAACGTCCACCACCACAACCACCACAAAAATAACATTCACCAAACAATTAAACTGAACATATTAAGAATCCTAATTTACTGCAATGAATCAAATATATACACGAAAATCAAATTCAAAAACCTAAAGCAAGAGCAGATTATACATATTACAATGATGAATCAATAAACTCAAGTTGATTTTCAACACAAATATAAAGAAAAATCATGTTGGAAAATCTCCGAATCTGAAAATTTTAGTTTCTGATTAGATTTTTTATTTCAAATCTCTAAAATCAACAACCTAAAACAAACAAGATTGACAATTCTTTTAGAGGTAATTAAAATTCGGCTCCAAATCAACAACCTGAATCTGAGATTGATTTCCGACGAAAAAATTTCTCTCTGTAATTTTAAATGTGGTTGCTAGCGGATATGGAGATGGTTGTGGTGGTTGCGGTGGTGGGGATAGAGATGGTAGTGGTGGTAGCAGAGATGGGGATGGCGGCGGTTGCAAAGGTGTGGTAATAGCAGAGGCCAGGGAGGGTGGTGGTGATGCCGAAAAAAGAAAAAAAGAGGAGAGATCGTTTCTCAGATCTCAAAAATAAAACTAAATCGTGAAGTCTAAGAGGGATATTAAAGGAAACATAATTAATTGAATTTCCTTATTTTTGGATTAGGGGTATTAATATAATGATAAGGGCATTTGTAAAGACCCATGGATAGTAGGGGTAATTATATAATTTCCACAATAAAAATTTCGCATAGGATTTTTAGCACCCACGGTTGGAGATGCTCTAAATGGGCACAGAGGTGCATATATTAAGGCTGTTTTATATTCCATGTAATCAAGTCTGTCTTCCCTGTAGAGGTGTATGCTTTAGCACTTCTGCGCGTGATAACACCGCTTGCCTGGGACAATTTGCTCTTATTATCATATTCATTGCTCACATTTAACAACCAGACAAATCTCCACAAAAGGAACGGATTTTGCGGTCATAATATTCACCAGCACTTGTAGAGACAACAGAACATTGCCAAGTTAAACACCATGACAATTTTCTTCGAGGAATACAGTTTATAAACGAGGCATAATTGGGTGCTCGCGCTTATTGCTCGCCCCAGCTGACATGGCTAATATCTAGAAGCCTACTGCCATTCATCTTTGATATTGAACAATCTGTTGGAGTCAATTCCAGTGAAGTCTAATTGTGTTAAGTTCGATTAAGTTAAGTAAAATGTTTTTGTTTTTGTTTTTTTTTTTTGCGCGCAAGCTCTAGTGTGGTGCCTAGTTTTGGTGGTCATTGTACTCGGTATGCTTTTGCCTCCCCCCTTGTATGCTTAGGCGTCTCCTTCTCTTCAGTATAAATCTAACCTCGTTTTTCAAATTTAAAAAAAAAAAAAAAAACATGTAGCTGAAGGGAGATTGAGAACGGTTCAAATGATCTCCGGTTGATCATTGCATAAGAAGCACATTTCTTTCAAATATTAGAAAATAATAACAAAGACAGTAATTTCCCCATCTAATTGGGCTCTAGGCATCTTAGTTCATTTGGGTACAACTAAGAATCAGGGACTATTCTAGTTGTTCTACTGATCGTATTCCTTCAACACCTTTTATTTCTACCAAAACTCATTGATCAAAGAATATGAAAACAAAAAAAAATAGGGCAAAATCAAACTTCGTAGAAGAACCTTGTATTTTGGAGGGCTATTCAAAAAGAATTTGGGGCTACAAAATTATACTCATCTAAAGGCAAAGGATAAGGGGTGTCTAAAAATGTAAAAGTACCACGTTACCTTACTATCTTAATTTATGTTTCTACCCTTTAAACCTTAAAAACAATTTAAATTATTATTTTTTTATATTATTTTTCCACATTTTTTTATATTTTTTAATTTTAAATATTTTTTTTCCCATAATCGGTAGATTAAGGTAATTATTATTTGCCGATTATATCCCTTAGCTTTCTTTTTATCCTAATTTTTACATAATTGTCACCATCGTTAGGTAAAATGAAATTAGAAAAATTCCAAAAATTCGTCAAACTACCGATTATGAAGTTAAAAAAAATCGAAAATTTCTAAATTTGGAAAAATTTATTTCTAGGGCTTCGTTCATAATCAGTGGATAACTAATTTGCTAAAACTACCGATTGTAAAAGTAAAAAAATCTGAAACTTTAAAGTTTGGAAAAATTTATTTTAGGGGCTAGTTTCATAATTGGTAGATATTAGCCAAACTACCGATTATGATAGTAGAAAAACTCGAAAATTTTAAAGTCGTCGAAAAAATTATTTTTGGGACTACTTTTATAATTGGTAGATATTATTCTAATTGATACCGATTGTTATCGTCGGTAAATAAAATGAAAGTAGAAAAATTCGAAAAATTTGCTAAAACTATTGATTATGTAAGTAAAAAAAATCGAAAAATTCATAAATTTGAGAAAATCTATGTTTGGGCAACATTCATAATCGATAGATAACTAATTTGCTAAAACTACCGATTATGAAAGTAGAAAATTCGAAAAATTTAAAATTTGGGACTAGTCGGTAGATATATCTACAGTCCAACCTCGCTAAAATGTTCGATAAATGAATAACCTCGCCCAATGAATAATTGTCTCTGGTCCCGACTTGGGCCAATGTGATAAATGAATAACCTCGTTTAATGCATTAATGAGTTAAAAAAATTGATTGCTTAAAGGCCCTTTGGAAATATAAATTATATATAAAATATATATATAAGAACAGACCAAAAATATAATCAGTTAATTTTACGTAAAAATATATGTAGAAATAAACTCAAAAAATTCATCTATGGTCGATTGTTTTTTTCTTCTACCCAAACCAAAATGCACTGCATCCTTAATTTTATGCAATGCTTGCACAATTTCTGGAATATTTTTTTTTCTCGTGTTATAGCAAGTAATTTTTTAAAGTGACCATTGCTTGAAAGGCATCTTTAGATGATACATTTGGTACGACACTACCATCATCTGGTTCAGGATCATTCTCATCATTCATTAGTAACTCAATAATTTCTTCGTCTGTTGGAGATTCCACAACTGCATCATTCTCATTAGGATAGTTTAAAAGATGTTCGACGTCCATCACATTTCTATAACGTAAATTAGAAAGAATAATCTCGTTAAACGAATATTTTTTCTTGGTCCTGAGGGAATTCATTTATCGATGTTAGACTGTAATTAGAAAAACTACTTATAATGAAAGTAAAAAAAATTCGAAATTTTAAAATTTGAATTTTTTTTTATCTCTAGGGCTACGTTCACAATGAGTAGATAACTAATTTGCTAAAATTATAATATGAAAATTTGAAATTTTTTAAAGTTTGGGAAAATTTTGTTTTGGGGGCTACTTTTATAATCAATAGATATATAATTGATGAAACTACCGATTATGAAAAAAGAAAGATTTCATTTGGTGCCTATTCTACAATCGGTAGTAATTGAAACTACCAAACTGTAATTTAATCAATTTAATGACTAGTACAATTAACTAACACTAATTAACCTAGGTGGATAAGGATTTTTGAAATTACTTCAAAATGTCTGTATTTTGTTTTTATTTTATTGTGGAGCCCCAAATTCTTATTAATAGCCCTCAAAAATGTAAGTAAAAGAAAAGAGGAGAAAATAAGCAAAAAAATCTAGCTGAACCTAAAAACAAATAGCGTAAATCCATCACAGCCCACGGCCACCCAGATGAAATTTGGTGGCTCATCCCACCAATTGGTCGAGTGCTTACCGCCCTATTAGCCAAACCATCTGCAACCAAGTTGCCTACCCAGTAGATATGAGTATACCTGAATTGAATTTTACCGATAAGCAGTTCTATCAATGAACTAACAATTTCCATGGTACCAAAGGCTTATTAGAAAAAGCTTGTATAACATGCATTGAATCACATCCTAGCCAAATACATCTCATTCCCATTGTTATTGCGAAATTAAATCCATGTATTGCACCCTAAAATTCGTCTGACACTGAATTATCAACTCCAAAGAATACTGCTTATATATAAAATAAAAAAAAACAAAAAAAAAACTCCAAAGAATACTGCCAAAGATCCTAACACTAATCCATTGTTATTGCGGATAACTACACCACAACCAGCTAATCCGAGATTTCCTAAAGAACTACCATCAGCGTTCAACTTAATCCAATTATATAAGGGAGGGTGCCATGCACTTTACCTTGATAATTTTCAGAGCTTTCTGCGCCTACCGATAACTCTAATAATTCCTTCAACAACTCAAATTAAGAAAAATAAAAACATTTAGACCTTCTTTTAGTAGTATTTTGCCAGGATGTAATATGTAAAAGCTCTTTAATTTTCTCTATCATGTTCATGTTTTATGATGTTGGTGAATACTGGGTACATGGTTGTCAGTATCATTTGTTATCCATATAATTGTATATGGCTGGTGGCTAGATACATTATTGCACCTGTAGGATCAAAGTGTAAGCACTCATGACATAATAATATATTGCGTGCGGAAACAGACTCAATCTTTTAACAATAAAGCTATACTAAAAACCTTTTGATTTGCTATACGATTTCCTCCTTATTTGCTAGAGGGACTGATCTATTCGCTGCAGTTCCCTCCTTATTTGCTTAATCTATTTGGTGGTATACAACTTAACTTTAATCAAAGATTTTTGCCCCTTCTAAGAAAAAAGGTCACTCAAACTGCTGAGTATACTTTGATCTTGTGAACTGATGATTATTTTTGTAGTTGTAGTAATAGGTTCGTTGAGACTTGTGAAGATTTTCGATTTCAGATTTAAATAAAACTAAAAATAAGAAGAACTCAATTTAAAGTTGTTATCAAGATTGTAAGAACACTGAGACTTAGGATTCCACTATTTTCCAATTTTATGTGATTCAATTAATAATAATCATGCAACTTATACATTCGAGTGATTCTAATATATTGCAATAATTAGATTTTTAGAAATAACAATTGTTTATCAAAAGCATAGAACATCAAAACCCTAGGCAAGCATGCTTCTATCAAAAGAAATCACAATTGTTTAACAAAAATCAATAAATCAATTTTCTCATCAAGGCAAATAATCGTAAAAAGAATTGCAATAATTAATTAAATAAAAATTACCACACAAATATTGGAAATTAGCTTCCTCCGTCGCCCCAGCAAAGGGGTTTAGCTCCTCATGTTGGAAATATGCTCAAAAGTTGATTTCATTGATCCAAAGGTGTTCATAAAGAAGAAAAGGTATAAAGCAGTTGAGTTTATAACAGATATAATAGTTACAAAACTCACTGTTATAGAGAACCCTAACAGAACTGTTGCGAACTCTATATATTTGTTGGAAAAATTGTTACAAAAGGTATTGGATTTGAAAGAATAGGTAATGGTTCTTTTCTAGACGTTGCGATAGGTCTTTCCCAACTTTCTTCTTCTTTCGCGACGTTGTTCTTCGTTCTGCGACGTTGTTCTTCGTTCTAGCAGCATCAGCAGCAGCAGAGACGGGCTTCCTGTAATCTCTGATTCTCGCTTCCTCAAGCCTTCTCAGCCCCCCAAACTCTCGACACTCCTTCTATATGACCCAACCAATCTATTTATATCAAAAAGACCGATTAAATTTCTCCAAAATCTTCCAGAATCTCTTTCTTTCTCTTTACGGCAAAGTTGCCGCAATTTCTTGTTTTAGAATTTCTACGCGTTCTGAGCTTTCCTTCTGATTCTAAACTCTTCCTTAGATAGATACAAATCTTTGGGAAGGTTTATAACACTTTTATCTCTCTAAAATTTCCTAAAATAGGTCACACACGTGACTTTCCATATTTTGCTGTTGTGAAAAAAATCCGTCGATTGAGCCCAGTTTAATCGATTTCAACACCCATATTAGATTCCTAGACCCATAAGGAGTCTATCCTATGAAAATCAGAGGTTTAGTCGACCTCAAACTCCTCCAAATCACGATCACCAAAACTGCCAGGAATGTTTTTATTTTCCCGCCCAAATTCAGAATTTGAACGTGAAGGGGAAAGGTTACCCCTTATCCAAACTGCTGGAGTCCGCATAACACTCGTCCCTTGGGTGCTTTTAGTAATTTTTCTGGGATGTTTTCAACACTTTTTCGGGGTTCCTCCGGGGTATTTCTTGGGTGCCTCTGGGGTGTCTCCAACATACTTCTGGGGTGCTTCTGGTACGTTATCTACGAAGGTTCAAATGCCACATTTTGAGCCAATTTCGCCGCAAAAGCTTATTTTTCCAAAAACACCTACAAATACATAAAATAACCAAATAAGTACAAAATCGAGCACTAACAATATATACAATTGAGATATATTAGACACATAAATGCGTCTATCAAATACCCCCAAACTTATTATTTGCTAGTCTCGAGCAAATCAAAACTACAAAATAAAATCCTAACTCACTGTCGCAGGCATCGCGATTGCATTTAGCGTGTGCAACAAGCCTTTAAACCCCTAGGTGGCCCTCGTGGCCGAGTTATAGTCTCGGGAGGGTTTACCAGAGGTGTACCCACAAAACCTTTACTCCAGACCCTAGCTATCTACGCAGAAACTTGGAATAGCACTAAAGAATCTCCTTGGTTGGCATATTCTCATTGACTACAGGAGGAAGTATCCTGATGCGAAATTACAATTGCTGTACATGAGTTTGCACTTAAGCATACTAAAATTCATATATAAGTGACAGAGCTCTACTCAGATAGTCGCACTATGGACATTAATATCCGGAATCAAACAAATCACATGAATAGATTAAGAAGATGGAAATAGAAATAGATGGTTGCGAATGGACGTCAATGCCAAGATGAACCTATGACCTAGTTGATTGAGATACTGGTCTGGACTAATATCAACACAACTGGCATATACAAGGGAACCAATGGTCGATAATCCTAAATCTACATCAACTCAGCTGGCATATACAAGGGAACCAGTGGTCGACTTTATAATAAACCTTTATTTTATTTTAATTTTTAATTTTTTTTTTATAAACGAAATGATTAGATCTTTTGGATCCAAGCGCATGCTTCTTGTCAGCATATTACATGATAATTCCCGTGGATCCTGCGTTCCACGCTTGTTTAGGCGACTGAGACAGGGAGAACACACACATATTGCTATCCAAGTGTTTATTTTTATTTATTTTTGAGAATTATTCCGTTTGGTCTGGTCTCTCTCTTTTTTTTTTTTTTTAGTAACTCAATCACTCTATTTCAACCCAGCAGACATCAACATAAAAATTTGCAAAAACAAAAACAGAAGTAATAAGATGATTCCGAGATACGGTGAAACTATCATGTTATTTCTAGCACCTGAGCTCTGTGCTTTTATGAATAGACTCTTTTAGATGTTTCCATCTACTCAGATTGGTTCCTCAACTCCTACAATCAAGATGCTTCCATCCACTTAGATTGGTTAGTGCCATCCTTAATAGGCATAAATTTATAGGCCCTGGAGTTTATTTATTGCAACTAACAAAAAGTTTCTTCCCCACCCCCAAACTTAAATCTAACATTGTCCTCAATGTTTCTAATTAAAGAGTAATACAAAAAGTATGAGTAACAAGAGGATTCAGTAAAGAGAGAAGTCAAAAAGATAGTACCTGGGTGAAGCGTAACAATCCTTCCTCGGAGAATAATGAGAAAAATAAAAATAAAAACCTAAAAACAAATAGCAAAAATAATATACAACATACAAATACCAAATACCTTGATGGTCAATCAAGGTATATAGGGTCCTCCAGAGGGACCTCCTTAATATTACCTGTAGGCAAAGGTTCTAAAAAGGGCTTCAATCTCTGACCGTTAACCTTAGAAGAACTACTACCATCTAGTGTTTCAATTTCAAAAGCGCCATGAGGAAAAACAGTGCGGACCACAAAAGGGCCGGTCCACCGAGAGCGAAACTTCCCAGGGAATAGATGCAAACGAGTATCATACAGAAGAACTTTTTGACCTGGAGAAAATGACTTTCTTAAAATATATTTATCATGCACAAGTTTCATTTTGTTCTTATACTCCTTAGCACTATCGTATGCATCTGTACGAATCTCGTCCAACTCATCGAGATGGAGTTTTCTGTGAGCTCCTGCTTTGTCAAGTGGAAAGTTTAGCTGTTTAACAGCCCAATATGCTCTATGTTCTAACTCAACAGGTAAGTAACATGCCTTGCCAAATACTAGACGATAAGGTGACATTCCAATGGGGGTCTTAAACGCAGTACGATAAGCCCATACGGCATCAGTAAGCCTCGCCGACCAGTCTTTTCTACTAGGATTAACCGTTTTCTCTAATATACGTTTTATCTCCCTATTGGAAACCTCTACCTAACCACTAGTCTGTGGGTGATATGGGGTAGCTACTTTGTGAGTAATACCATATTGTTTCATTAAAAGTGCAAATGGTCTATTACGAAAGTGTGTTCCTCCATCACTAATTATAGTTCGCGGTGTACCAAAACGTGTAAGTATATTATCTTTCAAAAACTGGAGTACGACCTTGTGGTCATTTGTTTTACACGGAACCGCCTCAACCCACTTAGACACATAGTCGACAGCGAAAAGTATGTAAAGATAACCAAAATAATTAGGGAATGGACCCATAAAATCAATGCCCACACATCGAAGACCTCAATCACTAAAATAGGGTTCAAAGGCATCATATTTCTACGAGAAATGGTCCTTAACTTCTGGCAACGCTCACAAGAAGCACAATGACTATGGGAGTCCTTAAACAACGAAGGCCAGTAAAAACCACACTGCAATATCTTAGCAGCAGTCTTCTTAGTACTAAAGTGACCCCCACACGCATGTTGATGACAAAAGGAGATAATACTATACTGGTCATTCTCAGGTACACATCTCCTAATAATCTGGTCTGGACAATACTTAAACAAATAAGGATCATCCCAAAAGAAATGCTTAACCTCGGCTAAAAACCTAAAACGATCTTGTTTACCCCAATGTTGAGGCATTCGACCAATAACAAGATAATTCACTATATTTGCATACCAAGGTGATTGGGAAACAAAGAACAATTGTTCATCAGGAAAGCTATCCCTAACGGGAGTGAAATCATCAAGGGAATCCACAACAAGCCTAGACAAGTGATCTGCTACTACATTAGACAAAAGATAACAATAGGATCCATCTAATCAATCTAGGTTTGGAATCCTTTTTAGACAAAAGATATTTTAAAGCAGCATGATCAGTAAAAATTATGACCTTAGAACCTAATAGGTAGGATCTAAACTTATCCAAAGCAAAAACGATGGCTAACAATTCCTTTTCGGTAGTTGTATAGTTTAGTTGGGCCTCATTTAGAGTTTTGCTAGCATAGTAAATCACATGAAGTAATTTGTTTTCTCGCTGTCCTAACATAACACCTATATCATAATCTGAAGCATCACACATAATTTCAAAGGGTAGGTTCTAGTTAGGTGCCTGGACTATGGGAGCGGTAGTGAGTAACGTCTTAAGCTTTTCAAAAGCCTCTAAAGCATCATCAAAGACAAACTTAACATCTTTCGCAAGTAAATTGCAAAGATGTCTAGAAATCAAGCTAAAGTCCTTAATGAATCGTCGATAAAATCCTGCGTGCCCTAAGAATGTCCTAATCTGTTTTACGGTTTTTGGGACCTGTAAAGTTTTAATAAGGTCAACCTTGGCTTTGTCTACCTCTATACCCTTCGAAGATACGATATGCCCTAACACAATTCCTGATTTAACCATGAAATGACATTTTTCCCAATTAAGCACTAAATTCTTTTCCTTACACCTAGTCAACACTAGTGTCAAATGATGTAAGCACTCGTCAAAAGATGAACCAAACACTGAAAAGTCATCCATAAAGACCTCTAAGAACCGTTCTACCATGTCAGAAAATATGCTCATCATACACCGCTGGAAAGTAGCAGGTGCATTACACAACCCGAAAGGCATGTGTCTATACGCCAAGGTACCAAAGGAACAGGTAAAAGTAGTTTTCTCTTGGTCCTCTGGGGCAATAACGATCTGATTATAGCCCGAGTAGCCATATAAGAAGCAATAATGACTATGTCCAGCTAATCTCTCTAGCATTTGGTCGATAAAAGGAAGAGGAAAGTGATCCTTCCTTGTGACCTTGTTCAATTTTCTATAGTAAATACAAACACGCCATCCCGTGGTCAATGGGGTTGGGATTAATTCATTGTTATCATTCTGGACTACAGTGATACCTGATTTCTTGGGAAAAACCTGAACAGGGCTGACCCACTTACTGTCTGAAATGGGGTAGATAATACCCGTATCTAACAACTTAAGCACTTCAGTTCGAACTACTTCTTTCATATTAGGGTTCAGTCGACGTTGCATCTCCCTAGAGGGTTTAGTGTCATCTTCTAAATGAATCTGATGCATACAAATAGTAGGACTTATACCCTTAGTATCTGCTATGGTCCACCCTAAAGCTTCCTTGTTGTCTTGAAGTACGGTGACTAGCCTACTTTCCTGATCACTATCCAAGTCGGAAGCAACAATCACAGGTAAAGTCTCAGATGGGCCTAAAAACACATATTTCAGGGTATCTGGTAATGGTTTAAGGTCCAACTTAGGGGGCTCTTCTAAAGAAGGAATTAAAGTAGATTTAGAAACTGGTAGTGGTCCGAACTTAGGTCTCCATCCATTACTAGTGTCCATCAAAGGGGCGGCATCTAGCAAATCATTCACCTCATTAATCACACTATCGTCATCAAAGTCAAACCCAAAGTGGGCTAGGCATTTCTCTAATGGATCTTATAGAAAAGTGTTTGGTAATGACTCCGGAACCAAGGTTTCTATCATGTTTACCTCCTCAAAGGGCGAGTCATCTAACTCAGAGGGTTGCTTACAAATATTGAAAATATTAAGCTCAATAGTCATATTACCAAAAGACAGGTTTATGATACCATTTCGACAGTTAATGATCGCATTGGATGTAGCTAAGAATGGTCGACCTAAAATCACAGGTATCTGGTTTTATGGGTCTGGGACAAGTTGAGTATCTAGGATAACAAAATCCACTGGATATATAAACTTGTCGACCTCAATTAGAACATCTTCTATAACTCCTCGAGGAATTTTTACAGACCTATCAGCTAACTGAAGTGTTATCTTGGTAGGTTTTATTTCACCAAGCCCTAGCTCGAGGTACACATGGTACAGAAGTAAGTTCACACTAGCTCCTAAGTCAAGTAAAGTTTTTTCTACCCGGTAGTTACCTATTGTGCAAGAAATGGTAGGGGAACCTGGGTCTTTATATTTAGGAGTTGTGGTGTTCTGGATGATCGAACTTACATGAGTAGCTAAAAAGGCTTTCTTAGGGACATTAAGCTTTCTGTTTCTCGTACACATATCCTTAAGGAACTTAGCATAAGAAGGGAGTTGCCTAATTGCATCTAATAAAGGAAGGTTTATGGTAACTTTCTTAAAAACCACCAATATGTCATTAAAATGGGATTCCTTTTTGGTTGGTACTAGTAGCCGTGGGAATGGGGATCTAGGCACAGAATCAAACCTCTCAGGAACCGAATTGGCATCATCAGGAACTTTATCAGTCTCCTCAGCTACTGGTAGTCCTGAGGGGTGAACTACAGTATGTTCACTATCGGGCATGGTTACCTGATTGTCTACTACTCTAACACTCTACCACTCCTAAGGGTTCTAATTGCATTCATTCCTTTGGGATTTGGATTGGGATGACTACGGAACCTTCCATTATCTCTTTCACTTAGAGTTTTATCTATTTGACCTACTTGATGTTCTAACTTAGATAGAGTCTGAGCATTATTTTGTAAACTCTGCCTGGTTTCTTGTTGAAAGCTAGAGTGATTGTTTGATAACATTTCATGGTTCTTTGCTAGCATAATAAGAGTTTCCTCTAAGCTATATAATTTATTCTCAGAAGGGTTTTTAGATTGGGTTGAACCCCGAAAGATTCTTAGTGTAACCAAAACCCGGGGGAGCCTGAGAATTACTAATTTGACATTGATTCTGACCCTAAGACCATGAAAAATTAGGATGCTTCTTCCAACCGGGGTTATAGGTCTCTGAATATGGTCAAATTTTTGACGGTTTTCAAATCTAGAGTTCTTATAAAGAGCATGGGCTTGAGAGGTTCTAAGCCTATCATCAGTTTCAACAAAAGACTTATGTTTAGACTGACTTAATTCTAAAGCTTCTAACCGTCTAGATAAGGCAGCAAACTTAGCATCTGACTCAAAGCTTGAGTCTACCATATTGGTGCTATTTCTATTTACCAAAAGTCTTTTAGGGGGCTCTACACATGATTCCCATTGTTGGGATTTGTCAGCTACTTCTTCTAAAAAGGAATATGCTTGATCAACAGTTTTATTTAAGAACCCTCCAGCACATAATGACTCAACCAAGGATTTGGTCGAGTAGTCTAACCCGTCAATTTTTTTTTTTTGCACTAATTTCATTTTTTCAAACCCATGATGGGGACACTGTGCCAAGAAATCATTGAATCTTTCTAAAAACCTATAAAGAGACTCTCCTTCTTGTTGCATACTGGTGCTAATTTTTTGCCTAATAGACGAGGTTTTATGTTTTGGGTAAAACTTTTGGAAGAACACAGAAGTGAGTTCATCCCATGTTGTTATGGATTCAGATGGTAAATTATTTAGCCAAGATTTAGCTTTATCTCTTAAGGAAAGAGGAAACAATCTAAGTTTTAAAATTTCATCACTAAGGTCTTTAATCTTAACTGTTCCACAAATTTCCTCAAAGTCCCTTACATGAAAGTATGGGTTCTCATCATCTTTCCCTAAGAATACAGGGATCATCTGAATAGTACTAGGTTTCAACTCATAATTAGCCGAAGAGGCTGGTAATCTTATGCACGATGGTCGGGTAGACCTAGTTGGGTACATATAATCTCTCACAGTTGTCATTGCTGGTACTATCGGAGTACTAGGGATCCTTTCCTTACTAAAATCAGGACGTTCAAAAATAGGACTCTCTAGATTAAGGTAATCAAGACTCTTGTTTCCTAAAATATCACTTCTAGGTTTTTCACGCATAAACCGTCCTAGAGCATCTCTCTTACGTTCTTGCATACAAGAATTCAACCAAAAACTGTGCACATGCAAATGCTGGGCTAACTAAATTAGGTAGGCTTGGGTTACCACAGTAAAATACACCCAAAGGTACGAGGCTGAGGTTTGTGGTGTTTCGGATGATAACGCCCAGAGGGTTCACCGTACTAAACCACTTGTTTTCCTAAAATCGGTGCCGGACGAAAATGCAATTGGTGTGTGCAAGTGTTTTTTTTTTATAATAAATAAAATAAACAAGCAACAAAATAGAAAATTACAAGTCCCAAAGAAAAATTAAGAAACTAAAAAATAAAAGTTCTTAAAAATAAAATCTCCGGCTTTCTCCTTTTATGGCAAGCAAGTCTAACTTTCCAATTTTCGCTTCAAGTCAATCCTGTACACCTAAAACAAAAATACCAAAGTAAAATTTAGAAAATAATAAAATAAAACTAAATAAAGACTAAAAACAAAAATAAAAATCTAAAACCTAAACCTAAAGACAACTCCGCGTCGGCGGCGCCAAAAATTGATGATTATTTTTATAGTTGTATTATTAGGTTCGTTGAGACTTGTGAAGATTTTCGATTTTAGACTTAAATAAAACTAAAAATAAGAATAACTCAATTTAAAGTTGTTATCAAGATTGTAAGAACACTGAGACTTAGGATTCCACTATTTTCCAATTTTATGTGATTCAATTAATAATAATCATGCAACTTATACATTCGAGTGATTCTAATATATTGCAATAATTAGATTTTTAGAAATAACAACTGTTTATCAAAAGCATAGAACATCAAAACCCTGGGCAAGCATGCTTCTATCAAAATAAATCACAATTGTTTAACCAAAATCAATAAATCAATTTTCTCATCAAGGCAAATAATCGTAAAAAGAATTGCAATAATTAATTAAATAAAAATTACCACACAAATATTGGAAAGTAGCTTCCTCCGTCGCCCCAGCAAATGGGTTTAGCTCCTCATGTTGGAAATATGCTCAAAAGTTGATTTCATTGATCCAAAGGTGTTCATAAAGAAGAAAAGGTATAAAGCAGTTGAGTTTATAACAGATATAATTGTTATAAAACTCACTGTTACAGAGAACCCTAACAGACTATTGCGAACTCTATTTATTTGTTGGAAAAATTGTTACAAAAGGTATTGGATTTGAAAGGATAGGTAACGGTTCTTCTCTGGACGTTGCGATAGGTCTTTCCCAACTTTCTTCTTCTTTCGCGACGTTGTTCTTCGTTCTGTGACGTTGTTCTTCATTCTAGCAGCAGCAGCAGCAGAGACGGGCTTCCTGTAATCTCTGATTCTCGCCTCCTCAAGCCTTCTCAGCCCCCCAAACTCTCGACACTCCTTCTATATGACCCAACCAATCTATTTATATCAAAAAGACCGATTAAATCTCTCAAAAATCTTCCAAAATCTCTTCCTTTCTCTTTACGGCAAAGTTGCCGCAATTTCTTGTTTTAGAATTTCTACGCGTTTCTGAGCCTTCCTTCTGATTCTAAACTCTTCCTTAGATAGATACAAATCTTTGGGAAGGTTTATAGCACTTTAATCTCTCTAAAATTTCCTAAAACAGGTCACACACGTGACTTTCCAGACTGATAAAAATCCGTCGATTGAGCCCAGTCTAATCGATTTCAACACCCATATTAGATTCCTAGACCCATAAGGAGTCTATCCTACGAAAATCAGAGGTTTAGTCGACCTCAAACTCCTCAAAATCACGATCACCAAAACTGCCAGGAATGTTTTTATTTTCCCGCCCAAATTCAGAATTTGAACGTGAAGGGGAAAGGTTACCCCTTATCCAAACTGCTGGAGTCCGCATAACACTCATCCCTTGGGTGCCTTTAGTAATTTTTCTGGGATGTTTTCGACACTTTTTCGGGGTTCCTTAGGGGTATTTCTTTGGTGCCTCTGGGGTGTCTCCAACATACTTCTGGGGTGCTTCTGGTACGTTATCTACGGAGGTTCAAATCCATATTTTGAGCCAATTTCGCCGCAAAAGCTTATTTTTCCAAAAACAACTACAAATACATAAAATAACCAGATAAGTACAAAATCGAGCACTAACAATATATACAATTGAGATATATTAGAAACATAAAGGCGTCTATCATGCACAATTTTTGCTCGGTTACCACGTTCAATTTAGTTATGCTGGGAGTAGTTGGAGTCAGAGTAAGTAACAAAGAGAATAATATTGTGCACAATTTATTTTATTTACTAGTATGTAACCCGTGCTACGCACCGGGGCTGGTGTGGGAATTGTCGATTGGTGTGGCGGAGCTTCGCGCCGCATCCATTGGCCAGATACGTTAAAAATATTTTAATTATTTTTTTGATTGATAGGAAAGTTTGGTACCCTTTGATATCAATACATTGTGGAAATATCTAATTATGGAAGAAAAATAATAGCGATATATGATAAAAATAAATCTTCTAATTACTAAAGAGCCTACAGGTATCAAACCCCATGGAGAACTTTGGTTTTAGAGCCATATTTGAGAAATAAATATCGATGCTTAAGTGGTATCCCAGCAATCCCATAGAATAAAGGGGATCCAACCCACGGGGATTTATCAGTTTTTTTTACGATTTATGTATAGTCCGTAAAAGAAAATATCTGGTAAGGCTAATTTGTTGTCTTGTACTTCCACATCTTTTTGAACTTGTTTTCTGAATTCTCAAAAAGTGCATTGTGTGTTACGCGGTATAACTTGCGGGATCCGACCCACGCCGGGTTTATCATTTTTGTGTAATTTATGTATAGTTCCGTAAAGAAGAAATCTGGTAAGGCTATTTATTTATTTTTTGTTACCATTCCTGTTTGATATGTTTTCTTTTTTTGAACTTGTTTTCTGAATTCTCCAAAGATGAATTTCTTGAACTTGATTTATGAATTCTCCAAAGATGATTTTCTTGCAGAGAAAAGGGTTTACCCGTGTAACAAAAATCATATAGTCCTCTAATACATATTTTGAAAATATAGCTCAATTTGTAGTTATTACGTTACTTATTTATTTTATTAATGGGGGACAAAATAGATAATTCTTTGTTGTAATTATTTAAGCTATCCCATAGCTCCACCATTATCAGTGGAGGACATAAATCTTAACTGAAGGGGGCTAAAATAAAAATATTAAATATGGATGGACTAAATGAAAGATATAAGTTTAGCTAAATACAAAATGTAAGAATAAATCATGGCTTTTTATATAGGTTTGATCCTTTTAGGTGGGACTGGAGCAGGGTTAGTCAACCTATGGCTCCTCCACCACTGACCATTATGATGGTATTAGAATCTAAGTTAACATCCTCTAGCAAGATATGAGCACGTGAACAATATCAGATTAGCACACATTCGTAGCAATTGTAATTCTCCCGTTTGCGAGTTCGAAGGCTCGAATACCCTGTTGACCCTTTCTCCAAATTCTCTGCCAGGTAAAGGTGTAAATCTCCAAAATATTGTGTGCCTCAACATCCCAAGTTATCGGTACAAAGTTTTCTTTCTGTTAAATATTTTGCCTGAGGTGGATTGTGATCTTTCTCGATTCCTGGACATCTTTCTAACCAAATCTTATCCGTATATTTTCTTAATCACATTTGGTAATTCAACATTCATATTTGTATTCATTCACTTCATTCTCCACATGCATCATTTGTTATACTTGTCAGTCGGCTATCCGTAAAAAAACAAAAACCAAAGGGAAGTATATACCATCATGTTTGTTTTTAAACGAAAATCAGTCATGTCCAGGTTTTACCCAACTGCATCAATTGTTAGACATGTCTAGCAGCTAACATCCAGAGTATTAAACCACATAAAATACATAGGGAACTAAGTTTTTGTCTCTATTTTTCTGAGATTTTGTACACCTTATTAATTTTTCAATGCACATTTTTATTTGAACACCCAAGTAACCTGAGTTAACCATGAGATCCTGCATTTAGCTACATCTTTAATGAGTTAACCAGTAAACAACTATCACCATCCATAATGGGTCGGAGTTAGATTCATATGGATCATGGCCCACATTATTCCCATAGCGGAACCTTCAGTTTGGAACCCCTGACACAGATTTAAATAGTTAGCATGGGTTTGGAGAGTTGCAACATTTACACAGTACGTAGCGACAACTAGGGATTATCTGTTATACCTGAGATTATCAGTAGTGCGTTTGCACATTCGACACGGCTGCACATCTGGTCTCTATGAAGCCTATCAGCTTAATTATTTTGCAGTGCGTTTTCTGTATTTTGGTAAATATAGTAAAGGATATGATTTGACATAAAGGTTGAATAATGATTGCTCGTTAATTGTATCGTATATATACAAATATACTAATAAATGAAAATGAAAGATCCCCAGTATATACTCTAGCACCTGGTGGGAAAATTGGCCCATAACAAATCCTGTAACAATTTTAGCTCCTAAACTAACTAAATCAGTACCCATCAGCCCCTATTGCCACAGTCATTAGCACATCGACCCAATTATAGGTTACACATATATATTCAAACTCGTGCCTGCCTACATTGTCGATTAAAGAACATAAACAACAATAACTAAGATTATGAAGATAGCAGTCATCTATTGCAAACATATTAGGATAATCTTTTATTATTGCCTTATCAGAACTTACACTAATTCTCTTTTAATGAACATTTCATGCCTTTCCTATCATGGTTATTTGTCTGCAAGAGTGAATCAATGAGAAACTATTAATCATACAAAAGATTTGGTACGAACAAAACAATTACCACAATACATTGTAGATTTGGGAAGATATGCGACAATAGTTCATTTTAAAATCTGATAGAAGTTGACTGTGAATTACCTTCCCTACAGAATTTCATGATGAAAACATCAAACACAGTCCATATTTCAACAGAACTCTTAGGCCTTAGCTTTTCCAACCTTCACCTTTCTCATAGTCTATACCTAGATTTTTGATAGACCAAGAGATGAGTAATCCTGGTCTTACGTATGTATTAACTGCAACCACAAATCACTGAAGGATTAATCAATATAATATGGAGAAAAAAAAAATCTAACTTGGTGACATAATGAGAAAAATTAATCTAATAACCTTTGGCCTAATATATTAATTGTTACAAAACTATTACTACACACCGTCTTTTACAATGACGGTGCACAAAACCTTAAAAATAATAATAATGGGACTATATATGGGATAGTTCAAACACATATCCTTTCTAAGCTACAAAAACGTACAACAGGCTTATAATTATTAGCTGCGTTTTTGAAGCTCATTGAATTCCACCTGCATCGAGAATCCGCAGGGGAACATTTAATTCATATTGATCTCTCTTAGTTTGGTATATATGTTCATGGTCCAGAGTGAAGGAATTATTATCATAGTTCTTTACTGTACATTTGATTGTATGTCATCTTCAGATCTAGTAATTTCAGTGTGGTAGATATCATTGTCAATTTGCTCGGCTACATGGGAGGTTTGGGGACATAAGTCATCACCGTAAGTTTGGTTCAATCCTTGCCGAGGTATGATTGACTAAAACAGTGGATACCACCTAGAAATAGCTTCGACTTCATTTCTTTTCTTCTCATTGGCTTCTCATCTCTTCTTATTCTTCTACATATGCCTGTAAACAAATAATTCACTATCAAGATGGTGAGTCATTGAACAAAAAAAAAGGTTGTCGATAAAATCTGCCTAAATCACTTTATAGTTCCTCCTGCACTCGTAAGGATCAAGGTAGCCTTCGGTGTACAGTTTTATACAGGATACACTTCTCGGACCATACATCTACTTGACCACGTTCATTATGAAAGTAAAATTATGATAGTTATATACACAAATGCATGATCATACTCACAGCAAACACTCCACGTATAAAAACAATGAATATTTCATATGATATACAGAAATAACAAAATGTGATGTATTGGTAGAAATAAAAATCGTCTACTACATCCAAATTAATGTACTTCCAAAAGGATCAAATATAGCGATATTTTTATTTTCAAAAATTAAATAGGAATACTTCCATAATATATGAAAGAAGTGACAGTACCTTATTATGAAAATTCCAACTTTCCTCTTAACAAATGTATCGATATTGTCATCTTCATGAAGAATGAAAATACAGTTAAGTCAGCAAAGTGCATGGTTTCTTGTATAATGAGATAAACAACTCTAAAATCTTCTGAAAAGGAATTTGAAAGAAATAGTGTGGAAACAGACCTTCATGAAGAGATGAGCACAATCAGTACACATTGGAGGTTTCTTAGACTAAGTTTAAGAGCAAGAGTAAATTGACAATAATGAAAGTACATACATATCTTCAGGTACCATTGCTGAACACCTAATCATCATCAATACAAAAAGACTATTAAAAATTTAACAACCCTAAGAAAATCCAGAGAAAATGCTTAATTAACCACTGCATATCGACAAAAGGCTTGTGTAAATTCAGGTTGGCTGTAGCAAGGGGTAAATCGTTGCTCTAATTGCATTATGAATGTCCGATATGAATGTAGTTTCAGCTGTATTATGAATGTCCAATATGAATTTAGTTTCGGCAAATCATTGCTTTAACTTCTAAGTTATGAGTTAAACAGTCCTGATTTGAGTCACTTCAACCGTAAATTATCCAACAACGTACTGCGCATATACTGCATTGACAATGAAGGCTGAGTAAAAGACTGTATATAAAATTGGAATTCTTTGGTAACCTTCTCGGTAAAAGTTGGAGAAAATATATCTCTAGAGAAGTCTTTTTGTCAAGACCATTAATAATTAGATAATTAGACATTCTTGGAAAGTAATATATCTTTGTCTAGTTGACAAAGAAAGAAAATTTTGGATAGTATAACATCAGCGTTATTGTGCAGGATCAAGCTTCTGGTAAGTCTTCCAAAGGCCAAACAAAGTTGAAAACTGGAGCATCTGATAAAAAGAATCAGTCTACATATGCACATATGACCATGAAGCCTTATGGTCTGATATTTGCATACTCGCAAAGGTTCAAATATTAGGAAGTTTAGGCTTGAACTTCATTTTAACATCTATGCTTATTTCTGGGTATTTCATTTAACTTCCTTTCGGGCCGTTGTGCCCACCAGTGTCGATTCAAGTGCAAAGGATTTAAAACCAAGCATAGAAAAAGAGGCTGGTTATAAATCTATCATGTGGATTAAGCAAATAATTATCCAAGGATTACATTATCCTCACCTCCAAAACTAAAATTGAATGTAAAGGTCTTTGACCCGTCCACGACTTTGAAAATCCTTTCTCCGGAGATTCTTTTGCATAGATGTATCCTCCACAGAGTCCAGATTTTGTTCACGCTTAAGTTATGTTGTTATGTTTTATGAATTCCTGCAGCATGTGCACGTGTATTGATTCTAAATCCTTTACCTGTTCACGCTTATAGGCAGGCTAAACAAAGGATGAGAACAGCAAAATGAGAAATGAGCATTCCAGAATTGTGTTGCAAACAAACAAAGGATGAGAATAGCAAAATGAGAAATGAGCATTGCAGAATTGTGTTACAAACCCATATTAACTATTAAATCAAATAATATCGGTATAGTTTGAATAATAACAATAATAATACCATTTTTATATAAGAACTGGTTCAACAATGAACAATGACCCAAAAGGTCGGTCTAAAAAGAAGCTTATAATCGACAATAAACACCCATACCTGCAACATTTCAATATATTTCACTATTTTTCCACGTTCCTAGCCTCGTATTTGAAGGGGGTCAAATGGATATTCTGATCCAAGCTTGAATTCTTTAACACACTTTATCGCAGCCTCTTGTGCAGCAGGCTCTTGAGCATTTGTTACATTCTGCAATAGCACAAACACATAAGTTTCCCAACTTTAGTTAAGTAATATGAGATTTTCAATGAAAACTTACAATTATCTGGAAACCAAGAAATAAAAATAGATATTCTGAAGGTTAATTATGGTGATGGCATTGACTGTAATGAAAAGCACGCAACTGGATGCCAACAGTTCCTCCTACAGGTAGCTCTTTAAAAGAGAAACATTGGGAGAGTTAGTCCATACTCTAACCCAAAGAAAAGAATTTGGTTGATGTACTATTAGTTAAAGAACCTCTCTTAAAAAATCATATAACAACGAATAAAGAAATAAAGAACTAAATGTAACCAATCTATCAGTTACCATCTCAGTTAGAGTATACTTCCTAATATAAGAGTCTGCTGTAATCCCAAATCATAAGCATATGCATCTTGACTCAAAAAAGAAACCTCCCTGGGCCTGAAGACTCTTCATGCTTCCTCGGCTTTGATGCAAACTTGTCTATCTTATTGCATCCACAGACTTGGGCTCCATACAGTTAGGAAGGTCGAATAATATGTAAATGAATTCGAGAATAATAGTTTCATGTGTGCTAAACAAACCATCTATCCAAGAAAACCAATTCCAGTGGATTGAAGAATAAAACATCATAGCAGTTCTATTGAAACATTGAGCCGAAAGAATCAACTACAAAGGAAAGAAATGGTACGGCGATTGCTCCTACATGTTGCTAGAAGAGTAAAACATCATCATAGTTCCATTAAAAGATTGAGCAATATTAAAAGATCAGTCAAAAACTATGTAATGTTAACTTTGATACAATACATACTGAAAGAAGAGCTTGTTATTACTGGTCCACACGAATCCTGTGCAGTTTATAACCCTTCAACAATAACCCATAATTCGGTACACAATAGAGTCCCACACACGGAAAGAAAGAAAACGAATCATACAAACGCATTCTAAGTTACCACATCGAAAGGAAGCAAAAACGGTCTCCACTATACAACAGTTCATTACTGTTGTCTGTCATGTCTAGGAAACAACATTTGGCAATCCATCTCCGACTAACCATAAAAAGTAAAAAATATTGATATTGTCTGAACAACAAAACCAAAAATACAAAATATCATCAACTAAGAAGAATCAAAGAAATCAGAAGGTGGTGGATGAAAGAAAATCACAAAACTGGACAAACCATGATCATACTAATTGACTGTTATGTCTTGATAGTAGATAGTACTCACCTTTCTACATGCCCGCTTACGAATTCCTCATTGCAATTGCTGGGCCAGTTAGCAGACTTGATTCAAAGTGCGAAACATTTCTTTCACCTGCACATGAGATCACTGAACGATGTATAAACTACTCTTGGAGGTGATTATTAATTAATTTACGCTATAGTCTTTAAAAGTTTCTCTCTTTGGTCTTTTAAAGTACGTACCTGCGTTGAAATTTGATGATACATGACACAATTGCACATAGGCTTAATATATCTGCATTAATTTGATTTGATGTGTATTATCTCTATTTGGAACACAATCTGGAACAGTTCAATAGTGAAGTCACGTTGCATTAATCTATGTCTTAGAGTTTATCCATCTTATAATTAAATGTACTTGGCAATCAGGCAGATGCTCACTAAATGTTTAGCTTGTACGTGCTGAATTACCAATCAGATCCTTCATAATTAGTTAATTGTACTTTAGTATATCTAACTAATCTTTAGCCTTTAGATTCCTTCATGACCCATTCTTTCTATTGATGTTTACGACATGTTAATCTTAATTTTAATGCTAACATAATCATCAAAATAGCTTGCACATAATTACGTAGCTAACCCCAATAATCATCAAGATGGTTATATTTGTCTTGCTGGGTTTTGGGTTTTTGCTATATTTATCTTGCTGGGTTTGACCTGATCGCATCTCAAACCTTACAAAGCGAAATAAAAATGTCCGTCAATTTTGTCGCCAAACAAACATTTCGAGATATTATAGAATCTTGTCTTTCTTTAAAGATATGGTTATTTAACCCCAAAATCATGGAGATATAAATCTACCTAAACAAACATTATACTGAAACACCAAACAAAAGTAAAAAAATAAAGAAAAAGTTTCACAACTTATATATACTTTAAATTAAAATGCAAATATACCAATAGACAGATATCAGATCACTTGCTTAAATCAACAAACACCTCTACTGGATTTCATATGACAAAAAGTCAAAAATAGGCAAGAAAAGAAACATTATCTAGGAAAAAGTACATATGACAAAATGGTTGTTTTTAACATGTTTATTCATCAATGAGACCCGCAAGTTTTTTTTTTACCAAAGATGGTTGTTTTTAAAGAAGACTGAATTGAGATATACACACTGCAACCATATTATATTGTACAAATTATCCAAAACTCATAGCATTGCTGAGCTGGAAGAACATAGATACCAGTATTGTCAATTCATTGAATCTCTTAAAAATCTCTTAAAACAGTGCCCACTTTGTGGGATGGGGCGCTCATCCACTCAAGCAAAATGATTACAAAATCTACTTGCATCCAGCAATTATCAAGGCTTACTATTGAACTGGCCCTGAAAAACACGTAAACAGCGGACAATCGTAATCTATAATTGCATTACAGAAAATACAAAAACCAAAACCTACGCACAAAGCAGACCAATGCCAAATCAAACCTTAGTCACATACTAAGCAGAAAAAAACCCAATTTTCCACGATATCCAATCCGGCAAAAAATTGTTTGCATTCAAATGGTTATATGCAAGCCAGTATATCCCAACACGCCCTACAAGATATGACGTTCTAATATCAGCAAAAGCGTAACAGCTGTAATTAGCACTTGACTTGATCTTGATCTAGTAGAGACAATAGCAGAGACACAAAACAAATATTAATGGCGCCTGTCTTAAAATCGAAAGCACTAAACAGACGTAACGAAGAATAATATTTCCAAATACCCAATCATTGTATACAAAATATGCCTGTACCACATCATTTTCCTCCTACTTCAACAAAAGACACCCGATATCTACATTATAATTTGATAAATCTTTCATCTTACATAGAGAAGTGGTAGGGTTGATTTCCATGTATTGCAAGTGTATAATACCCATGCAACGGAAGCAGAACTAAAATGCCAACAATGAAAAGACCAAGACACCTGCTTAGAGACTAACTTAACTCTACATAACAAAAACAAAGACTTGAGTTCTTAGTTAGATATTCTTAAGATTGTTACGAAGAGAGACCTGCATTACCAGAATCAGCATCTACCTCGTGAGTCACTGCATAGAAATTATTTTCCATTCTTTGCCAATGCTCGAAATTCTGTGCATGTTATTTCTTCTCACATTCAGCTGCAGATCTGTTCAACCATACATGAATAAGCAATAAAACCCAACAGTTGAACATCAAAAGAACCTCAAAACATATTAATGGATCAAACAATATCAAACAAAAAAAAATGCAGTCGTTGGAAATTATTTGAATATATTCACCTAAAATGAGCTTTAAGAAAGTCCAAATTACCTGACGGGAAGCTGCGAAAGATTTCCAGCTACAAAAACAAACAATGTTGTTTTAAACTTGCTGCGCACACCATTAAAGTTCAAACCCTCTTTCTCTACAGAACCCAACTATTTATTTTAAAGCACACAAACAAAATATTAATTAGAGTTTAATCTCTTATGGAGAAGAGAGGCAAAGGGGTATGCACTCTCGGCATATCCATTAACCTTAAGCAAGACCTACTATTACAGAAAACCATCTTGGTGAATAGCAATGCCTATCACCCCACCCTAGTTCACTCGGTACAAATCAAGGGAAACTCGGTACAAATCAAAGGAAATAAGCAGTAAATCTACAAAATCAAAAATGAAAATATCAACCATGCAAGAAGATAATGCAATAGGATAATGACCTTTATAAATAACCATTAAAAGAGTCGTATCGTCATGGGAGAACAAACAACTCGAGGACAACAAACAAACTTACAAAATCAGAAAAACGTTATTGCGCATGATTTTTTGAGGGGGAAGATCATGAACAAACAACTTGAACTCGAGCACAAACCAAGTATCCATGTATCGTTTATATATAGTTCCGTAAATTGGTCATTAAGAAATTTCTATGATTCTTTCACTAAATTTAGCATAAGATGCCAAAGAATCAACCGATATATTTGGCATAATCTAGATATATATAGATATGGGCGAATATTGTTTCTACCAGTTCTTAAATTTAGCAAAAATATCCAACATGAATGGCGTAATCTATTTTAGTCTCAAACAACTTCAAAAAAAATATTTTCTTACGGGTTATATATGGTTACATATCCTTAATTATAATTTCCGACATGGAAATCTTGCATGAGAATATCTAAAAAGATCTTGGTATCTATAAACAAGCAGGCAACCGTATGGTAAGTAATTTATTTCAAATATCGAAATTAACAAATATTTATTTATAAAACATCAAAATAACTTAAAAAAAATAATCCGTGCTATTTACAAAAAGAACTTTCGTATATATATATATATATATATATATATATTCATATTTCGGTTCCAAAATATATTTTTAGTAATTCCTTGTTGCAAATCTAACGGTCAGCATTTTATTAAAATCATGTATATGGAAATTCCCGGATTTCTTCAAAGATTTTTTATTTTTTCATTTTTTACCAAATATTTTCGTAGATTTTTTAGGTTTTGTTATATATGGCATTTTATTTGCGGTTAATCCGAATGCCTGGATTTTATTAAAATCATGTAAACGCGGTGTAAGAATTCTCTTAAGCTATCGTTTGGTTTGGAGCGTCAGATGGATCCAATTCTATTAAAAATTAACGGCCACAAAATGTAGGGGTATAACTTGCTTTTCAGCCAATCAGGAGCGACGGTTTTGTTCACCGCCCAATGAGAAGGGAGGTTACCGCAACTCTCGACGTGGAATGAGAGATGGCGTGGGGTTTTTAGGTTGTTGATTTTCGTAGATTTTTTAGGTTTTGTTATATATGGTATTTTATTTGCGGTTAATCCGAAGGCCTGAATTTTATTAAAATCATGTAAACGCGGTGTAAGAATTCTCTTAAGCTATCGTTTGGTTTGGAGCGTCAAATGGATCAAATTCTATTAAAAATTAACGGCCACGAAATATAGGGGTATAACTTGCTTTTCAGCGAATCAGGAGCGAGGGTTTTGTTCACCGGCCAATGAGAAGGGAGGTTACCGCAACTCTCGACGTGGAGTGAGAGATGGCGTGGGTTTTTAGGTTGTTGATAACAACGCACGGTATTTTTTCTTTTCTAACACGGCATAGCAGGCCAGATTCTCACAAGCAAACACAGCTAGCCAGTTAGCTTGACATCCCCACAGCTGCTCCGACCTGTCATCCCAACAACAAATCTAATCTCGGCTCTTTTGATAGAGGAAATCAGAGAAAATAGAAAATATAACACTCCATAGTAGAAATCGATATTTTCCTATCTTCCGCCTGCACTATGGACGAAAGGGGGAGGAGGATATTATATCCGTACTAGACAATCGAACCTCGCAACATAATCACTTACGCACAACACACGTACAATACAATATATATATATATATATATATATCCAGTATAGCAAATAAAGGCCTCTAAGGCCTCCGCGGTGGTATTTTTGATGCTGGTATGTTTTATATGTTGTATATACTTCCAGTATCAGACGGAACCTCATCGTAGGTCTGATAAGGACGTTGTCCTCTCCAGTTGCCTGGAGGATCATAGTTGCAGATGACAAAAGTACCACCGCTATCACAAGTCACACTTGCACACCCTAGGCGAACAGAGTTTCTCCAAACTACTTGTGTATAGTGCCCACACTCTCCTCCTTGACATGAGTTTGATCGGTAGTCATAAAAACTTATCTCGGATACCCACATATTTACAGCATCTGCTGGACTGAGATAACCGGTACTCATTGCAATGTTCTCACCATATGGCCCTCCAGAATGAATAAGGTTACAATCACCGGCTCTCTGGTTAGCATAATCTCTAGCATATGCTGCAAGATTATTGTTCCATACTAGACGTCCAACGTTAACATTGGCACGAGCTGCATTATGTGGAGCTAGATATTGGGCTTGACAGACATGGATTAATAAGGCTAGGGTTAAAATTACGATGAATTTCATGATTGCCTGCTAGTTTAGAATTCCGTATGAACAAATGTAGATAACCAATCTGATCGATCTTTAAGTTTATGTAAATGAGATAGTTCGGTTTTGGTTGATGAAAATTAAATTTCATGGTGATATGCTATTTATAGAGATTAATGATCTACGTTCCACACAACGAAATCTATATAAAATTGGAATATCAATATTTTATGCATACATTCATTGTGTACCGATGCTAATGTAACCTTATGTGACGGCGAATTAAAAAAAAGAAAGAATCACCCATAGTTTTATCTTCAAGTGTGTGTGGAAACTTAATTCTACAACGACTTTGAGCTTGGAAAAATATGGAAATGCTATTCGGAATTTTCAATCCAATTGCTAGTTTCAACTAGATCTTATTGTGCTGCAGTAAAGGATGTGTAGGTACTCTGTAATGTGCAACTGGCTCTTAATGGACGCAATACCGCTTTCTTTTTTTAACTTTGTGGCATATGTGGACATGGAAAATTTAAGTTGTCGTCACGTAAGTTTGATGGTCTACGGATCAAGATTCAAGATTGGTCGTGTTCGTGTTCCGGACGGCCAGGTCCTGCATAGTGCCTCGCCCAATAATCTCCCATCACAAATACTAAATCTCAGCATCATGTATATATATGTATGAGTTCCGCACATAAAATAATGATTCGCATAGCCAAGCAACAACATACAATAGGTCACGGATCTAGTTCCAATAAAAATTCAAATTAAACAAGGTATCACCTTGGCCTCCTACGGAGAGAGCTCATCTGCATTTCTTCATCTTATTTTTATAGTTTAGGTTATGTCTTGTTTTATTTTTGTTGCTCTTTCTCTTGACTGAGTCTGTATCCTTGCATCATGGAAACTACAGTTATTATGTACACATAACTAAATGAGTCTGTATCATTTTCTACAGATGTGCATCATTAAATTAGCAATAAATTGCCTAGTTTTTCTACATTTTTTTTTTTGAATCAAGTTTTTCTACATGGAGTGCGTAGAATATATTTTTTCTTGAAAGATACTTCAGAGAATAAGTCACGGGATGACGCAGACGTTCTTGGTAGTTGGCACCATATACAACATCTTACAAGCCGTCCACATGCTTATTGCTACTAGGATTAAATCACTGATGTATCAGTTTCCATGAAGCAGCAGCCTCTACCGGTAGGTAAAGATTAAAAAAAAAAGTTCCTTTAAGAATCTACCATCTGCTAGTATGATGGTATGGGTACTGGTAATTAATCGACATCTTCGTTATCTAGTTATAGCAAGCAATGTTGATGTGAATCCTGAAACAGATTTTTGTTGCATTTAATTACCAGTAAAAACTCTGCTTGTGACAGCTTCATTTTTTGCCTACGATAATTTATGATGCCTGCCAACCTCCTTCTGAATGAATGTAAAAGTGGTGTTTTGAGACTTGGATTCATTTTGGGGAAAAAAAAGAAAAGGGATCTTTTTTCTTATTCTCAAGCCAAATTCACTGATAGGCGCAGACGGGCATGCAACAAGTTTCTGGCCATGGAGCGGTGAAGGCACTACATGGAAAATTTCTTTCTTAAACTTATACATCTATGACTATTCCTACACATTCATTAGATGATAGAGACCTAGAAGCAGTCAAATTACTTAAGCCTAATGGACGTGGAGAGCCGGAGTTAACACAAACCTTTATGCTTATTGGTATGTATGTAATAGCAAACATACCAACTCATTTAGTTCACCATGATCCAGGGTGTGAAAGTGCCTAGACTTCATGTCCTTCTGTGGTGCATGTGATCGACCACCTGTATAGGTCCTAAGAGAGACTTATATGGGATGAAAACGGGTATTAAGAGAGACTCAGGAGTCACCATGAACTAGGGGGTGAATTGTTGCTTTCTCATTTTAGCCCATCGATAGCATCATCTACGAAGTATGAAGTGATGCCTTCACTTTATGTCCGCACCAGGCGAATAAATATAGTGGCTGGGACCAGCCATTATAGACGTTTGAAACTTGCAGGAGCAGCGAGCAGGAGGATATAGACGTTTGGTATGATACTGGGTTAATTTCTTGGCCACTTCCCTACACATAACTTCCTGTATCTTTTTCTCTTTTAAAGTTATACTTAGGTCTTATGTAGTTCACAATGAGGTTCACTTGGAGAAAAGTGAGAGATTTAGAAAACTCTCCAAGCCTCCATTTAGTGTCAGTTGAAGTCAGATTTTTAATAAAAACGGCATTTCAAAGGGATAAAAAATTACATTTCAAAGGGATAAAAAAATTAATGGCAAAAGTATTCCCAAAAATCAGTTAACGGATCGTATATAATTAGTTTTCTTTGTTCAAATGATCAGTGTTCAATTAGTGAGGTACATTAGGCAAAACAACAATATATTCTTTCAAAATATTCCGAGGGATCATCTGATCTACACTAATGTGTTACGTGTATTAATAGTATCAAGAAAACGAATGGCATCCAATAAAGAATCCACTTTCAATGGCTTGGTTATGTGGAAATCCATTCCAGCTTCTTTTCTCATATCTGCTTCATCACCCGCTTCATTTGCTGTTAAGGCTATAATTGGGATGTGAATTTTATAAAATCGTTCCGCCATCCGTATTCTCCTTGTTGCTTCATATCCGTCCATAATAGGCATCTGTTCACAACAATATGAAATAAAGTCAGAAATGAAGAGATTTTTCCACAACAATACATTATATGTAACAATTATATTTTACCAAGCAACGCAAACAAATTACAAAATATTGCGTGAAAATTGTGAATACCCGGAAGAATATACAAGAAAAAAGTTTTACCTGACAATCCATGAGAATGTAGTCATAAGGAAGAAATTTTGAAGTTCCTTCTGGCCTATGATCAGGTTCTTTTAAAGATTTACTAACTTGTTTTACGGCTTCTTCGCCATTTTCACAAACTTCAACAATAGCACCAAGGCGAGAAAGGATTGCCGTTGCCATTCTCCGTAAAACAAATTGGTCTTCAACAACTAAGACTTTTTTTCCATTCAAAATATTAAAATCATCGGTGCTAGGAATAACACCTTCTTGTTGTACTATTCCATCTGCACGAGGATAAAAGTTCTTCTTTGTCGAAGACAAAAGTTCAGTGGCATGTTCATCCATGGCATTTGATAGAATTCCTTCCCTAATATTACCGCCAAACTCTGGTAATAGCTTTAGCACTTGATCCAATCGAGAACCATGAAATGGTTTAATAAAAATGTCATCACATGAAACCATTAGTCTCTTCCTGGCGATCCTCATATTTTTCTCAGTAATAATGGGAGAGAGTAATCCAACAATCCGAAATCGCATATCACCAGGCAGATTATTACGAAAATTAGCAACTACTGAACATACCTCGGATATTGGCTCCACATGATCATCAATTATTATCATAATGAAAGGTAATGTCGCATTCCTCGCCAAAATGGTTCTTCTACGTGGAGTTGATGAACGTGATGCTTCTGCCTGCTCATTGCCACTTAAACTCCCATCGTACATTGCTGTAATAGGACTATGGGATGTTGATTGACTCAAATAATCCGTGTATAAACCTAACTGCTCAGATTTCCCAGAAATGCTTCGACTATTAACGTAAAAGCGGCGTTTTATCTGTTGGAGAGTAAGAAGAACGTGTTCCCACTGGTTAATAGCTGACACTTTTACACCTAGTGTTCGCATGAAGTTCTTTGTAACATTTCTTCTTTCATCATCTTGAATAACAAGTATAACATGTGATGATGATAAACCTTCTATCTTGCAGGGACTTTGGTATAGCCTTGTCGTATGCATCGTGTTTCCGTCTTGGGAAAGAAAAATGTTGAAGCTGAAACAAGTTCCTTTCTCGCTGATTTCTTTATCAAGAATACTTATTTCTCCTCCCATAAGACGAACTAATGATTGCACAATTCCAAGACCTAACCCAGTACCGCCTTGTCCAAGCGCCGTTTCCTTAACCTGGACAAAGTTCTCAAAAATAGAATCTCTTTTCTCTTTTGGTATCCCTTTTCCCGTGTCGTCTACCTCAACTATTAACTCCAAAGAATTTTCATTATGTTCAAATGTATGGAGTGTCTCGTTATAATCTTGTCCAATGTTATTGTAAAGTAAATGTGATATACGTTCCCAGATACCATTATATTTTGGTGAAAGCAGCGAGGCGTTGGGATTTGATTTTCTTGCCCAAGCACGTAAGACGACATGTCCTTCAGATGTAAACTTCACTGCGTTACTTAACAAGTTATTGAGTACCTGTTTGAGTTTTCCACGATCACCTTTGACGAGCGGAGATTTGAGAACTGAACCATCACAATGGTCTAGCACGACATCTATTCTTTTTTCCAACCCCCTTGGATATATGAAGTTAACTGCTTCCTCTATTACTTTAGCTAAATCGAAAAATTCTTCGTGCAATTGCATCTTTCCGGCTTCAATTCTACTCGCATCAAGAACTGAATTCAGTAATTCTGAAATATGTTCACACCCAACAAAAAACTGATTGAAGTTATTACCCGGTTTGTTAAGAAAACATGAATAAAAAAGAAACTAATGGTATTTGATTTCAAAATCACGGATGGTGTTTTTTTGTTTTTTTTTTGATGATCTAAATAGTTTCCATGTGGATATTGTTAGACATCAATAAAAGCATTTTTGCAAGTAAACGAAAGAAAAAAAGTTTGGAGCGCTAGGAAAAATAAAACTCACCGAGAAGATCCAATGAAGCGCTTTTCATTTGTGACAAATTGTTATCCAAGTTGGAGCCGGGAGAAACCTCGGTAAGACAAAACTCAATGAGACCAACTATTGTTGCAAGAGCACCACGAATGTCATGGTTGGCACTTGCAAAAGCAATACTTTTGTTCATACTCCTCCTTTCAGCTTGTTGCGTTGCTTCCATTTGTTTCATAAGTGTAGCTGAAAGAAACATCTCCCTTCTTGTACCTCGAGATATTAACACTATAAAGAAAGCTGTCGACAAGAACACAGATATGATCGCAAGCGCCAATAACAAAGATGATACACTATCATTCCTACGAACTTGCGTTAGTAATCCATTGTCACGGAAAACCATGATCGATGCCTATCAAAAACAAATACCAATCATAATTAGTTGTGTGCATTAATCATACATATGTTATGCTCCTAAAAATAAAGGCAGCCAATAAAGGATGCGTACGTACCGCTTTAATGCCAGCTATATCAAGGGGTTGGCAATAAATATGGTACCTTTCCCTGCCAATCTCTATTTCGTCGGCTCGCAATAAGTCACGACTAGGATCACATGAAATGATAGCAATTCCACTGCGATGATCATTTCCTATATTATCTCCATCTTTCATTACTTCGATCGAAACACTTGCATCATTGATCACAATGTTAGCGTTAAGATTGTTGTTATGTGTGAGGATTTTACCTTCATTTGTACCTAAAAATAAAGTACCATTCAGAGTATTTACTCTCTTGATGGCATCTACAAAAGCTTTGACAGATACACCAAGAGATACTACTCCTTCCCCATTAATAGCAGCCATAGAATGAAACAAAGAATGTGTTGACGATGAATTGTTACTTCCTAATACATTCCCTACAAATGCATACCCATTCTTACTTTGCATTGCTTTCCGAAACCAAAATGAATTCTTAAAACATATGTCCGAGTTTGAAATTATGGATACTTCTCCATATGGTTCACCTGTGTTTTTATCTATTGGTTGCTTATACAAGTTGTATGAAGAAGTACTGGTGGCCCTTTCTTTGTCATCAACACATGTTGCATTTGAATATAACGATACAGTTTCATTTCCATCCATGTAATAAGAGAAGAATAAACCGTTCGATTGCAAATAAGAAATCTGCGATACATTATGGACCATGAATGTCAGCAGCAGTTTGGGAGCCACCTACATTCAATGAAATATGTTCAAACATTATTATCGGAATGAAGGAAATGATGCATTTGGCTTATATTATGGAAACAAATCAATTGCTATATAGAATTATAGAGATAATTTGTTTCCTAATAAAAGTAATTAATGTCGAAATTTTAGTAGAGAATATAACAAAAATTGGTAAAAGTCCCATTTTGCGGCAGTAAATCGACATACAGTAGTAGGAAGTAGCGGAATGTAGTAAATTGAAAATGGACATTTGAGTTTAAGTATTCTTACCATGGTACTAATCTTCGAGAACATTGGCGTGGTTGTTTCTTTAAAGGATGAACCCAACACACTTGCTAAGTTCAACGCCGCTGCATTTGGAAGTAATGAATGAGAAACTGCTTGCACATCAGAGAAAATATGATCGAGCAGGTATTTTGCAGCAAACTCTAGACCGTCTTGCACTTGATAAGCCACTATTTGGTATGACAAAATAGCTGATATCGGTATCGCTAACACCAGGAATCCCTGCATAAAAAGTTAAAAGAAATGAAAAGAATGGAAAAGAAAAGGAGAAATCATGCCTAAACAAAAGAAGATAATTCAATATTATATTACCAGAACAATGAATGACATTACTGGTCGAATAGCGATTGTTGAACTGATGATCTTCATCATGCTTCAAGGTTCCTAATATTTGCTACCTGTATCTAATCTCAACTTCAAATGATACCAAAAACTAGTGTGTGAATGAATGTGTGTTTTTATGTCTGCATTGTGTTTAGGAATGAGAAAAACCTCTTACAGATGTGAAGTTATATAGTGGTTGAGACTTGAGATTAGATATTACCATAATCCTATGAAACACAAAAAGAAACTAAATTTTTTTTGAATAATTTTCATCATAAATAACATGTATATGAGGCATAAAAGTTTGGATGAAATTCAAAATTTGACTTAAATTGGCGCCCTGTTTTAATTGTCACCCGTAGGATTTGTAACCAGTTATGGTAGAAATTGTTGTTTATGCCATTTAAGATTTCCTAATTAAGTCTATTTTCCCTTTTTATGTACTTTATCTCACTAAACGGGCAAAGAGGTGCATGTACTGTATTTAGTCTGTTTTCTATTCCATGTAATCAAGTCTGCATTCCCTTTTCTGCGCGTGATAACACGGCTTGCCAGGGCCAATTTGCTCATATACGTTGCTCGCATTTAACAGCCAGATAAAACCCCACAAAAGGAACGGATTTTGTAGTCAACATTGCCAAATTAAACACCATGAAAGTTTCTTTCTAAACACCGTGAACCAGAATGTTCATAATACAGTTTTTAAACAAGGCATAATAGGGTGCTAACATGAGTAACATCTAGAAGCTTGCTGCCATACATCTTTGGTATTGGCCAATCCGTTGGATTGATTGCCCAGTTCCAAGTTCAGCAAGTCAGCAATGGCGAGTAACAAGTGTGCTTTGAACATTTGCATTTTACCAAAAATCCTAGAAAAAATCAATAGATTCAAATATTGCAGCTTTTTTTACATGGAGGAAAAGGAAATCATTTGTATTAAAAAGAAAAATGCCGATATCATTAATTACAACACTAACAGACCCATATTTGTCTCTCTGGGTATCAAGAAGCTAAAAGCTAACATTAAAACCTGATTCAGAAGGTTGTTGATATGTTCAGGGATCTAATCCCAAACAGCAGACTAAGAAAGGGAAGATGATGATTGATGACTTTCAAAAAAATTGACTCACAAACTTCTTCCACCAAAAAAAAAGGGAAGAGAAGAAAAATAAAAATCATTAGAGAAAAGGAAATAAAATAAAATGAAATGAACAATCAGTTCTCTTTGCTGTCCATGGTATAGACGGGTATTTGCCAGATCTTGGTGTTCTTTTTAGGATCATCCGATAAGCTGAGATCTGATTCGTTATCCTTATATGTTCCAATGAAGGTCTTTGCTCCCCTCATGATTAGCCTCTCTAACATGAACAGTTGGTAATTGTTCTCAATTACAGGATCCAGTATCCTACTAAAGTTTGACGAGTACGCAACTCTGTACCTGCAAGAAATGAACAATGTAAAAGGGTTACTTTGCATATCAACCACTAACCAACATGAATTCATGATCGTGTGGGCAAAAAAGTTTTGACGTATGAACAAAATTAAGTTGTCACATCAATAATGTGTTTAAGGTGAAGTCTTTTGAGTCCTGAAACTGAACAGGATAGAGAACCAACTAGCGTAAATGCAAACCACAATAGGCTAGTGTTGCAGAAGAAAAATATAAGAGAGAGGGGAAAAAAAGATTTTCCTCTAGTTGCTGTACCTGGAAGAGAGAGGGGAAAAGAATCCAGGCATCCTCTCATTAGAAGCAATGAAAATTGTTCGTCCACCCTCAACCCATTTTGCAATTCTTTGAAGAATGAATTCTGGGCGAGTATCCCTATCCAAGTGAGGATGAAGGCTTCTTTCAACCCCAAACCTGTCCTTTCTGGTTTTTAATATGTCACCTC
Organism: Papaver atlanticum; assembly: GCA_023531105.1. Taxonomy (NCBI): domain Eukaryota; kingdom Viridiplantae; phylum Streptophyta; class Magnoliopsida; order Ranunculales; family Papaveraceae; genus Papaver; species Papaver atlanticum. Next base: position 2,390,889 of record JAJJMB010008334.1, read on the forward strand.
GCCGAACATGAATAGCATCATAGTCACCAAGCAGCTGCTTGATCTGCAAATATTGAATGTTGGGGGTTCAGAAACTGAAAACACTAAGCCAGAATATATTCGCCAAAGAAAAAACCCTCACACCGTCTTTTGTGCAAGCCTAAATATTTGCAAGAAAGTTAAACAAGAACAACATGATCCGGAATTGTAAGCGTGACTATGTTTTAGTGCAAGTTTAACACTTCAAATTGCCATTCTTTCTAACTTACTCTACATGACTAAACATCATATTCAAGCTTTCTCTATCACCTATTTTTGTCCACTATCAGATTCTCCCCGATATTGCTAGTGTAGTTTTTTCTAATCCAGCACATTGTCAGAAGATCTTGGCACTTGGCTATACTGATTATAGTTAGTTTAATAGTACGTAACTCTTAATACTTTACTTGCTATTATGAACATTATAATATCGCCTTACCTTTAAGGAAAAAAATTCATTTTCAACCAGCCACCTGAGTAACAGAGAAGAAGTTAAAACGGTTGAAAAGTCAGACCAAGGCTCTAGGATATGAACCTGACAAATCCTAACCCTGGGGATTCAGGGTCTAACCACCACTGCCGCCCCATCACCATTGTCACCACAACATGCACATACCACAATATAAACACCAGATGACCAGAACAGTGACTTTTTATGTTACTGTGTCAAACTACTTTTTCAACTATATTGACTAATACTATCTGTAAAAATTTCTAGATGAAGTACAAACTCGTACCTCTACTTTGTTTCCTAAATTTCCTCTTAACTGGATTTCATTGACCTGTAGTGAGAAGATTGCTCTACTATGCTCGGAGGTCTGAACTCATGGATTAATTCCAGGACACTGGGTGGTCCAGATCAATATTTACAATAAATAAACAGGCTGGTTTATTTTCCTCCAGATTTAGGATGAGGTTGGGTGCTGATAAGTAAGCTCAATGCTAATGCAGCACTTTTCCAAATGTAAACCATGACTCTGCAGTTATAACTTATAAGCAGAATTATATGGAGAATATTTTAAGGCAGATAGAATCCCTGGTGCACATCATAGTGTTTCTCATCTGTGAAGTTAAAAATAGGACGCTTAAACAACCATGTTGAGTTTTATTACTATTACTTTTATAAATAGAACATCTTATTAAGCTGTTGCAATTTGAAATTTGGATCCAGCGTATAGAGCTAGAATAGACATACATACCAATTACTTTTATAACTAGAACATCTTATTAAGCTGTTGCAATTTGAAGTTTGGATCCAGCGTATACACCTAGAATCTAAAAAGACATACATACCGGTGAAACATGATAAAGCTCAATTTTCTTCACAAGATAATTAACTAGCAGGGGTTTTCAGACACATACCATCACAAACACCAAGTACACATCAAATGTCACATTTTCACAACAGAAATTGCATAAATTTATGATGTTCCCTACGGACAACATACCTGATCTGCTGCTCTTTGAAGCTTCTTGGTTGCCATAGAAGGCAGAAATGAATATGGGAGTGCTACAGCACTATGATTTTTTCGATCTTTGCACTCCATAAACCTGGATGGATATCATGGTCAAATGTCATTCATCAAAATTTATATTTTCACTCAAGTGGCACTAGGTAACCACATGGATCATTACATCTATAAAAATGCACATTCTCTACTAATTAAAATTCTAGCTGCTTTAATTTTGCATCTGACTAGTAAATCGCTCTTCAACCTACACAATCCAGGTTGACCGTTAACTCAATCAATTGAATGAATCAGTCAAGCCTAATAATCTCTAAGTGGTAATTGCACAACTAAAACAAGGCTTATCATTAGTTATACTATTGAACTGGCACATTTGAAGATTTTCCGCATTTTATCAAATAGGAAGCAAATTTGGAAAAAATTATACTTTCCGGAAATAAAAATACACACGAACAAAGAGTTTTACACTGTCTCCTCCAAATTATACAAATGAACAAGCCACTACAAGTGCTCTAACAAGTTCAATTAGGAAAATCCAAAATGAAGCCAGCTGTTACTGAAAGTGAAATTACCCAAAAAAGAAGATAATAATGAAAAGTAAGCCTACCAAGCAAGAGGGCTTGCAGTGCGGTTTATGAGTAACAGATTCGAGTAGCGTTTCTCTTCTTTGAGATCGTTTCTACTTATTCCTTCTACATGAGCAACACCTCTAGCTCCTAACTTCATACTAGTTGATAGCACATGATACCAAACTTTTGAATTATCAAGGATTACAGGAACTGTTTTAGATATGAGTTCCACATCATACAAGGAGTCCATAGCACAAGAGCTCTCTGTCCATCTATGAAATAAAATAAGACACAGTTCAGACTTTACAAAATGATCAAACATTGGAGGAGTTTAGATTTCAAAAGGCATTTGTGTAAACAAAAATCATAGATCTGTTTCCGAAATATATGGTACATAAGATATTACCTGTCGTCAGCACTTGAATTGCTAGGCTGATCGAGACTTCCCATTTTATTATGCAAGGGACTAATGCACATCCTTGAAGGCATCACTAAAGTTCTACAGAGCAGTTCAGAACAATGGCGAACAATAGAACAGTCAATTATGGGAAGAAGAAAAAGAAATCCACACAAAAAGAATCCACGCGTATACAAAAAAACAAAATCAGGTCCTCATTTAAAGAAAAAGTTAATCATTTCTTTCAAGACAAACTCATGAGAAAAGCATGAACTCCACTAAGGAAAACAAAAAAAAAAAGGTTAGAGTTGACATAACTAATCCCATTGGAACCCTATTTTCAGAATATAGTGCTACAGATTCTCCCAATAATGATCCAAAACCCAAAGAAGTAATTCATGACGCAACCTCTAAAAATTCATAAAAAAGAAATGATATGAATTTGTAAAGCCAATGTGAATAATGAATCCCAAAATCAAAATTACCTTTGGAGAAAAATGGCTTCTTCAAGTGCGCATCTGAGACTAGATTCTTGATGACCTAAACCAGCACAAGAATGACAGTGTTTACCAGGGCAATCAATTCGATTACCCCAATACAAATATTTCTTCTCTAAAGTATGATCAATAGAGGAGGAAGATACTACATTTTGTAGGGCTTCTTTTACAGTGGGAAAAGAGAATTTAGAAGTAGAATTCCAACAAGATAGTATGAAAAGAAATGCAATAACTGAAATTGAAATAACTAGATAGAGAATTGGAGATCTAGGTTGCTTATGTTTATTCTTAGGAGCTCTATGAAAAATCGCCATGTCTTTTTGTTGGAAGTGTGCATTCAGAAAAGAAGAGAGACTGTTTAGTAGTACTCTTCCTAATAAAGAAGATGAAAAAGGAGGTTAGGGTTTATAAAGAAAGCAAAGTAAGTAATCATAGAGGTTTTGTTGGGTGTAGTCTCGACTGGAATCACAGAGTGGAATATTATCTTCTTCTCCTAAACTACTGACCAGAGAGACTGACGATTGTATTTGTTCTTCTTCATCCTCCTCAAATGGATTAATGGATACTACGAGCAACTAGTAATCACTGATCACTAATCAAGACATACCTCAAACGGTATGATGATGGGTACGGGTAATGTTCCGAGACCGGATGAGCCTATTAATATCAAACCCGATAATAAAATTGTGGGTGCAAAATACCGCACACTACAATTGGAACACGTAAACATCATTTCTACAAAAACGTACGTGCGAGGCATTTATACATTTCCAAGGCTGCGCGTCATTTATACAAGAGTGTGAGGCAATATCAATATCAAGGCTACGCGTCATTTATACAAGAGTGCGAGGCAATATCAATATCAAGAGCGCTCCAGTATCAATAGAGCCGCGCTCCAATATCAATAGAGTCATGCTCCAAAATCCGAAATAAAGAGGTTTATTAGCTGTACTCCACTACATATTAGCTGTCATCCACTATATAAATGAATATATAAAGAGAAAGGCAGGAGAGAGAAAAAGGGGTCAACTTTATCTTTAGTATTTTCATCTTCTTCCTCCATCACCTAAAAGTAGATCTAGAGCTCTACCCAAAAACCTATTAATGGAGATTCTAAATGTAATACTCATGTAATTCCAACACTCATAATGAAGAACCATGGATGTAGATCACATTGATCGAACCATGTAAAAAATTCTTGTGTCCATTTTACATTTCTAGCATTTATATTGATGATCTATAGAAATTGTTAAGGGGTGTTAGTTGTGGGATTTCCTGCAACTACAAAAATGATTATCGGTGCTTATGTACGTGAAAGATGTTGTAATTCAAATGGATTACTTATTTGGTCCTTCGTAGTTTGAGGCCTAGGCTTCGAGGCCAGTTACTAGAAGTAGAAGTACAGTAGAACTTCGTTAAATTAATCCGCGATAAATTAATAACTTCACTAAGATAATATTTTTTGTCGGTCCCGACTTGGACCAGTGTGCAAAATTAATAACCTCGCTAAATTTATAAGATAATAAAAAATTTAAGTTTCCAATAGGGCCTGCTGGGAATATATGTTTTAAAAACATTATTTATTTCCAATGAATTAGTGTCTCATTAAAATGGTTTTAATATGAAAATTATTCTTCATCTTAAAGAATAAATTTGTTTTGAGTTAATGTCAAAAACCGTTTTTTATTGAATGAGTTAATGATATTAATTAACATCTTCATAATGTTTTTCATTTAAGATTATATTTATTTCTTTGGTTATTAAAAATTAGATTTTGATGAAAAAGAATAAGAAGAGTTTTAGAAGCCTTTGTATTATGGAGAGTTTTCTTTTATGTTCTTGAGTTTTAAAGAAAAATGAATTTGTGTGAGAAAGAAAAACAAGTGTGTGATCATCCTTGATTTTTCTAAAAGTGTTTATGAGCAAGAATGAAGTGTAAAAGTTTCACATCCTCTCATCGTGCAAGAGTGATTGTGTAAGAGATTGAACTCGACTGTTTTATCCTGGGGACGACGCGACATTGAAGAACTGCTTGCACAATCTTGGGCAGAGCCGCGAAACGTCTTAAAGAAAGCGACCTAGTCCGCGACTCAGCCATAACATAATTTTGTTTGTATTTTTTGATTGTTTTACAGGCATATTTCAGCAATTGTTCCAACAATTTTAAGACGATTTATTCTTCCATGGATATCAAAAGAAAACAATTGTTCAAACGCAATAAGTATCATTATTTAATTTGTTTTATAGAATTATAATCGGTATAAGTTTTCTTTAACGATTGAACACGATGCTTGAGATTTTAGGTAACCTGATACCTAGAGTTAATTTTATGTTATGGACTAGGATTGTAAAATGGTTGATATCTTTTAATGAATTTTTAACATAGAAAAATATTGTTGAAGATACACGGATGTTTTTAACATGTTGTAGAGTTTTATGTGCATCTTTTTAACGAAAATGAATTTGGTCTAGAAATTTTATATGGATATATTAGACATCACTAGGATAACCCACGTCAAATTTCAGAAGTTATGGAGTCCATAAACTATTTTTAAAGTATTTTAGAAAACTGCATAACGTATCTGAAAAATTCTGATGGGCAGAAAATTAGTCCTGATTAAATCAACTTTTCCTTATCTTTGTGTAGAAAATTTGAATCCATGTGTCACACAAAACTTGTAGATCAGGAACTTATCTTCAAAACCCATTTTGAAATTTCCTATTTGGATATTTAGTTTGAGAGATTTGGTAATTTCAGAATCGTTGTGTATGTTTGTCCAAAATAGGAGACGGGATACTTGAGATTAGAGATGTAAGAAACTATATTAAAAATCATGTTTTGATTTTATACTTCATAGTCTTGTTTTGGTAATGAAAAAAAATATAATTGATAGCAATCAAACTAATGCACCCCATATGTTTGATAATATGCTTCATAGAAAGTTATAAGTATATGTATGATGTTATAACTATATAACTTTGAATCTTTGTTTGACAATTAAGAGAAACTTGGAGTACTATATTAGTTGATTTTTAAGTAATTATGTAAGTGCATATCTTACTTATTTTTTTGGTTTCAAATGCTCACATCTATATGATTGTGACAGGTGAAAATTCACTTACTTGAGCAAGTTTTTATTTTCCAATGAAATAAAAATTGCGGGAGATTAATCGATGTGAGGAGCAATGGGGTTGCTGATTTCTTTGTTGGTGCGCAAAGAATGGACAATGGTTTATAACCAATTGAGCTTTAAAAGAAATTGAGGTATGTTTGATGAACTATTTGTAGTTATTGTAGTGATCAAATAATGGCATTCTAAATTGAATAAATTGATTGTTCAATCTTAGAATAAATTTTAGGGAAACAAGGTATTGAGAATTATTGTGTATGACAATAAACATGTGACTCATATAAGTTTGGAATTTATGAGATGGAATTTTATGCGAACCCAAAACCGATATAATTAGAAAGCTAGTCAAAACTAATGTGAATATCAACTCTCACCAAGAAATGAACATAATATTGATTATGAATTTATTTGCTATTCTTGCACGGCATTGTAAGGATATCAAATGTTATTAACAATGCTTTTCAAGCTAAGTTAATGTGAATTGTGGATACGGTGAGAGGTTGGTATATATTGGTGTTTTACACCATGTTTGTTTTGATAGGTTATGTTTCAAAAGTTGAACCAAATCGTTTGAAAGAAAGTGGTGTTGAGATATACTCACATCACTAGGATTTTCGGTATTGATACGATCTTAAAGTTTACTTTGGGTAGAACAATGTTCATATTTCCGAAATGAGAAAGAAATCTAGTTTCCTCTTATCTTGTTATTAACAAGATTGAGATTAGAAATTTGTTGAATTTGACCATTGCACTACTACAAATGATAGGTTATGGATAAAAATGTTTGAATATAATATTACAATTTTATCATAACATGAATTGAATTTTGAATATTTGAAATATGAGTTTTTGTCATGTTGTTAAGAAATCAATGAGTTAGTGATGAATATGAGCATGTTATATTTTCTTATAAACTTGGTGAATTTTTTGAGTAAAATATATGTAATCTTACCTAACTCATAAAAGCATGTACATTACAAATCTTATGCAACTTGCAATGATATTGGATGAAATAAAGTATTTGAGAATTTTATAAAGATGCTTCGAGTAACTTGTCTTGATATCAAATATGATTTTTGAATAGTGAATTAGGCAATGTTGCTTTCAAAAAAATTGTTTGAATTTTTTCTCTCTATTGTGTAAAACGTTTTGGGTTTAGATCATTGGTTTATTAATTTTTCACCATTTTTGGGATCTTTGGATATTGTTTTGAAATTCTTGTTTGAGTCAAAAAATAGTGGGGGTCCCTATATTTTAACAGCTTTGATTTAAAATAGAGGAACTAGAAAAATGAAGATGAACGATCCTAGAAAAGCATATTTATAGTGAGATTAAAATGTAATCATGGACATTTTGTTGCTTATAATTTGGAAGATAACTTCTCATAAAAGGTAACTTTGTTCATTCAAAAAAAAAAAATCATCTTTTGAAAAATAAATTTGTGAACCTATTATCTTTAGACAAGCAAACAGAAAATTATTGACGCTTGCATTCATGTCGCTAAATTAACTTACATGCTTGTTTTGTTGATGTTGTTTCAATGATGTATGATTTGTTATAGTCACAAGTAGAAATATATACTTTTGTGTAAGTTAAAGATGAGAATCTATGTAAACCAAGCATGGAAAACTGTGTAGTTTCTACAATAAAAGAAAGCATATAAGTTAGAGAAGTTATCATTTATATTCTGAAAACAACTTTAAAATAATTTATGATTCATTCGAATGATTTCAGAATTGATGAAAGTGAAATGCACAATACTCTTTGTTTTGTATGCATAGGTGATTTGTTGAATTTTTGTTCTAACTTATAGGATGAAAATGAAATTGAAAACATGATTAGTTTACTATTTGACATGAAAGACTTGAGTGAAGATTGTGTATGTTTTGAAGTGAATTTTTTTCTTTCTTTGGATCTATTTCATTTCAATAAAAATAGAATTTTAAAAGAGATAGAAATATATATATATATATATATATACACACACACACACATATATATAGTCTGACTGTAAATTAGTTTTCACTCATTTGGTTTAGTGCTAATGCTTTTGAGATTGTGTCTGATTGCACTAGACATGAGTATGGTAGCTCAGTATGTTTCTTTGCTACGTGATTGACTATGTATAAGTATTTTTTGTAGTGGGGGTTTAATATATTACTTCGCAGTGGGGGTTTTATATTTAGATTTACCAACCCTAGTATGGAAAATTGGTAAAATTTTGAGAAAGTTATGAGGTGTTTCAAACACACCTTACACCTAGAAATACACTATCTAAATGGTTACCGCAATCCTTTAAGGATGTTGCGAAGCTGATTGGACATCCTTTCAGTTGAATCCTTTAAGGGATGGAGCGATTCGATCCTCTAATAGATAGAGAAACAGACATATTAATCCAATGTGATAGTACCGCGGCTATTGCATGAATTGAGAATGTAACGACAACTATAAGAGTTGATTTTATGAGAATATGGATTATTTAATGTCTGAAAAGAGTTTTTATTAGTCATTTGACGAAAGGATTGATAAGAAGATGTGAATACATCTTAGGGATGAGGTTGATGCCCATTGAGATTGAGTCATCTGTGATGGATACCCAACCTAGAAATAGGTTCAAAGGGACTAGACGAAGTCATAGATGATAACATCATTGAGATTGAGTTATTTATGATGCGGTTACCAAGCTATAACTCAAGATCTCAAAAGTAGGTTCAAAAGGGTAACCCTTACCTATGGAGTGAGATCCCAAAATATAGGTTCAAATAGGACACCAAGTCATAGATAATATGCAGATGCGAGAATCATGCTTTTTGAAGAATTCATCCAACGGCATGATATCCTGAATCGAGTAGAGGTTGAGTTTAATTTTAATTTTAATTTTTTAAACTCTTAATGATGTTTATATCTCTATTTAGAGTGGGGTACTTTCAGGAGTACTCTTGATAAACTCACCTATATGAATGTGAAAGTGTGGCCGCTTACTATGAGAATATGGGCAGTTCTCTAGATCATTCATTAAAACTGGGATACAAGCACAGGACCGTAATGTGCTGGCTTTAGACTTTACACTAGTATAGTCGTGTGTGTTAAGCAATCTTTTTATCTCCTAGAGTTCAAGACTTATGTTCACTTTATGGTCAGATTTTAAGAGAGCCTATTAACACTACGTAAAGGTTCAAGTCGCGAGACACCTTTGCTTATGCACAACTCTGTACGTTCTTGCTCAATGTTTTGAAAAATATAAGTGGGGGATTGTTGGGAATATATGTTTTAAAAACATTATTTATTTATGTTTTGAAAAATATAAGTGGGGGATTGTTGGGAATATATGTTTTAAAAACATTATTTATTTCCAATAAATTAGTGTCTCATTATAATGGTTTTAATATGAAAATTATTCTTCATCTTAAAGAATAAATTTGTTTTGAGTTAATGTCAAAAACCGTTTTTTCTTGAATGAGTTAATGATGTTAATTAACATCTTAATAATGTTTTTCATTTAAGATTATATTTATTTCTTTGGTTATTAAAATTAGATTTTGATGAAAAAGATTAAGAAGAGTTTTAGAAGCCTTTGTATTATGGAGAGTTTTCTTTTATGTTCTTGAGTTTTAAAGAAAAATGAATTTGTGTGAGAAAGAAAAACAAGTGTGTGATCATCCTTGATTTTTCTAAAAGTGTTTATGAGCAAGAATGAAGTGTAAAAGTTTCACATCCTCTCATCGTGCAAGAGTGATTGTGTAAGAGATTAACCTCGACTGTTTTATCCTGGGGACGACGCGACATTGAAGAACTGCTTGCACAATCTTGGGCAGAGCCGCGAAACGTCTTAAAGAAAGCGACCTAGTCCGCGACTCAGCCATAACATAATTTTGTTTGTATTTTTTGATTGTTTTACAGGCATATTTCAGCAATTGTTCCAACAGGGCCCAACTAATATATAAATTAATAATCAGTGTGATAACATTATATTATGGTGCTTATTAAAATAGGCATCTACGGTTATTTGTTTTTGTTCACATTTATAATGCATTGGACTTCATCTTTAATTTTTTGTACTCCCTTGAGAAGTTCCGAAATTATTTTATTATGATTTCTTTTTCTTATTTTAATTTTTACATTAAAGTATATACATTTATACACATAATATGCTATAAAATAATTAGAAAATGATTTGAATTGAAAATAAAGTCTTTAGATATTTGATACTACACATTTATTTAGAAATTTAAAGGTAAATTTGGTATGTTTCGATATAATAATAACTTATTAATTTATCGATAAATTAATACTTCGCTAAATTGATAGAATTTAGCAGTCCCAAGACTATTAATTTATCGAAGTTTTACTGTAATTTCTAGAAACCCCTTATCCATCTATTTATGTTAATGGCTAATAGGCCCAGATTCATTAGTGATGATTAATTGAGTTAGTATTAGTTAAATTAATTAGTGCTTGAGTTTGGTTATAGTGTTAGGATTATAGTAGAAATTCATTTCCTCTTCCAAGGTTTGGAGAAGAAGAAGAAGTAGAGGAAAAAAGAAGGAAAAACTAGGGTTTGTGATTTGTTAGCAAAAATGAAACTTTACAGCGACGACAAAGACTCTAATAGTGATATGAAATTAATTTAGTTCAAAAAAAAAAAAACTATGCCGGAGCACTGTTCCGGCATGCTTGACATTTTACCAGCATTGCCGATAATCATGACCAAATTTGAAACGATGTCGACATTGTAATTTCATTGGAAATCAACGCCGGAACCAACAGTGCCGGCACGCTTTTCAAATATAGTGCAATGCCGGTACCTAGTGCCGGCGTGCTCGATAAATAACCAACAATGCCGGCATTTAACTTTGGAAGTCATTGTTTCCTGTATGGTTTTTTTGATGTGCCGGCATGGTAAGTTTAGAGTAGTTCCTATGGACTCACTAAACTTGAAGTTTGTTGATTTTGCTCCCACTATGGACTCAACAAACACGAAAAATGGATGTACAAACCAACAAATTTGAGATGGAACATGTAGCGCGCGCTTGATGTAAGACCGGGCGAGCTTGGCACCAACGATGGCGCGTGAGCCAAAAATGCTGGCGCTTGTTCTTCCACCGCCCGTTCTTACTTCACACGCCAGAGTCTTTGCTAAACTGGCCACATTTTTCATAAAAGCGCCAATGACTCCTTCCATCCTACGGCTGATGCTCCTTTTTGTTTCCCTATAAATTCAGTTCATCTCCATACTTAAAACTCACACCTTCTTCATCACTACCTCAAAATTACACAATTTCATGCCATCTCTAATTTTTTCTTTTTTTTTTCAAACAAAACTATTCATATCAACTCAATCTACCAGAAAAAAATTCATCTCTATAAATTTCATTTCTAACAAATATGGCATCCTCACAACAACGTTCACAACAACAAACACCACAACAAACACAACAACAATCACAACAAGAAACATAACAAGAAATACCACAATCACAACCAAGAAACACAAGAATTCTTGGTGTCAAGTATACGATGGATGAAGACGAGTCACTTTGCAGAAATTATGTATTATATACATTAGATGAAATCAATGGTATTTATCAAGAAAAAAAAACTTTTTATGATAAGATTTTACAAAAAAATTGTGAAGAAACAGGTAACCCCAATAGACGTGATGTTGATGGGTTGTCTCATCGTTTTCACGCAATTTCAGCAGCCGTTAGTGAATTTGTAGCTTTGATCACTCAAATGTGGCACAACATAAGAAGTGGTGAAGGCGAACCAGATGTTGAACGAAGATGTCGGGAAGAGTGGCAAAGATCCCACAAAACGGGCTTCCAACATGAAACTTGTTTCACCATTTTGAGCGCGCTTAACAAGTTTAACCCATAATTGTTGGAAGGTAATCAAGTGCCTGCAAGATCACCACATGGTCCAATCTCGCAGGATTTTCAGAATGGAGGGCCTGCTTCCTCACCTGATAGAACTGGATCTCCAAGTAGTCAGGAACAACACAACACTAATCTAGACGTTAACACCAACGTCAAGAGAAGGAGAGGAGGGGGTTAGAAAGCTGCAAAAGCAGCGAGAGACTCAGCCCAACGAGCATTACAAGGAGGTTCAAGCGAGTTCAACTATGCTGATCACAAGGAATTCGAGATGCAGATAGAAGTAGATAGAGCCAGGGACCGTGGCATTGCTATAAATAATCAACAAAAATGTCGTCTTTCGCGAGAACAATACTACTGGGATTGTAAGTTAAACAAGTTACTCTCCTTGAACACTTCAATAATTAATGAACGACAACTTGCTGCATGGACTAAGGAAATGGATGCGACCGAACAACAACAAGTCGCGGCCGAACAACAACAAGTCCCTCAACAAACTGGCCAGTATGTGAATGTGAAAGAAGACGAAGATGATGCCTCGGAAGAAAACGAAGATGAATACAGTCTTCTTGATAACTAATTTTAATTCTTGTTTAGTTAAGTTTAATTTAATTGTACTCGTTTATTTAAAATTACTTTTGATATAATTTTAAGTGTAGTCGTTTAAACAAATAACTTTAAATTAAAAAACATATTAATTAAAATAAATAACACTAAATTGAAAATAACATCTATCTGCCTCTGCCTCTGCCTCGCCCCCGCGCATCGTCTCTTGCTCCTTTTAAAGCCCAAAGGTGCTTAGTTAGATCTTCTCTTAGTTGTCCATAGATTCCCCGGTTTTGGAGTCTGTCAGTGGCAAGTCTATATTCTCTTGCCGGACGCCCATGCTCCACCACAAGATTCGGCCTCAAATCTTCATCTGGGAAACTAGTCCAGGTTGGGTCACGCATGGTTTCTTCAATGACCATGTTATGCAGAATGATACAAGTCATCATAATTTTGTTCATTTCTTGAAGATCAAAAATGCGTGTCGGCCCAGCTGTGATGGCAAACTTCCTTTTCAGTATGCCAAAAGCGCGTTCAACATCCTTTCTGCATTTCATTTGTTGGGTATTAAAGTATTTCATATCCTTCGAAGTCATCGGTCCAAAACCTATTTGTTTATAAGCTTGAACCATAGTTGACCATTCTGGATAGATTCCAACTGCTAGATAATAACCCTGAGTGTAGTGATGACCTTAGATGGTGAAATTACAGTGCGGCGCGATCCCATTCTTAAGATCTTCAAACAATGGTGACTTATGCAAAACGTTGAGATCGTTATTTGAACCCGGGAGTTCAAAAAAGGCATGCCAAAACCAACAATCATAGCAAGCTGAAGCTTCCAAAATTACAGTTGGTTTTGGATGATGACCCTTATATTGGCCTGCCCATTCAACCGGACACGCATGCCACGTCCAGTGCATGCAGTCAAGACTACCTAGTAATCCTGGAAAACCCCTCGCGGTGTTTTCTTCAGTTATTCTTTGAACATCTTCCTGAGTAGGCTTTCTTAAAAAGGTTGGACCGAAATGCTCGACTATTGTTTCGCAAAACAATTTGAGATACATAAAGGCAGTTGTTTTCCCAATACGGATGTAATCATCCGTGGAATCTGCTGCTACCCCGTAACATAGTATATGGAGGGCCGCAGTAACCTTTTTTCCGGGACTAAAGCCTCGTACATGTCGTGTATCATACTGATAATTAAATAAAGGTTGTACCTGACAAAGCTCGACAATAATCCTTTGCGTCAAGTTGCGGCCCATGCGAAATCGTCGCTGAAAATCCTCATCGGAATAGACACAATCATGATTAAAATAATCATGCATTATCTTTTCGTGGTAAAAATGTCGATCTCGCCACGTCTATCTTCTAGTCGCAACTTCATATGGCTCTAAAGGCTTTGGTATGATCCCGGATTGTAATTGCAACATAAAATTTCGCCTTCTTTTATCTTGATCTGCATCTTCATCCATTTGACGCAAAAACTCCATACACATTTCTTCCTCTTCTTCATACAACATTTCATCCATCTCTATATCTTCCTCAAAAGAATCAAAATCAGAATTCATGGTTGAAAATTGAAAGAAATTGAAATTAAGAAACGATTGATCGGATGAAAGATTGTTGTGAATTTGTGAGATCAAACTCGAGCCGTATTTATGGAGGTAGAAACTAGTCATCCAGTGACCGTTTAAAAGTAGCCGTTGGCGGCTCTGCTGCGATCGCTGGCGTTTTTGCCAGGAGCGCCAGCGTTTGAACCACGTGCGCCAGCGCTGGAACTTCGTCTGGGCGCTTAACGGTCAACCGCCCACTTCTTTTCCATAGTGCAAAACCCTATTTGGCCATCCACCTGGCTCAACAAATATTTTCATTTGAACATTGCCATAGGAATTGCCCTTAGTATTGGACCATGTCGATAGAATATCCTGTGGTATGTAAAAAGTAACTTTTCCACCGGCATAGTTTTGTTTGGTTGAGACAATGCCGACATGCATTTTAAAATGGGGGATATTTTTGGCCGGCATGGCTATAGTATGAATACTATGCCGGTGTAGTTGTTGCCGGCATTGTATTCATACTACGGTCATGCCGGTACTGAGCTTTTTCAGGTATAAAAATGACGAATGCAAAGAAAAAAAGTCAAATTTCAACTCATTAGCATCTGTACCTGGGTGTTGGGATTGATTGTATGTTGAGCTTGTTTACTTTCTTGGGTTGGTTCTTCACGAAAATCTACATGCTCAAATATCATGATTCAAGGGTGTTGGTTCCGCTGATACTTTTTTCGTTTCTTACACTTTTCTCCTAGAGCATTCAGTGAAACAAAGCTATTTATGTGAGGAATGGCTTCAAAGTTTAACATGGTCGTTACTTGATCATCCTCCACGAGTTGTTCCATAGTTGCGGTTTTAGGGTCGTAACTGGAAAGCTTTACATGCTGCTGAACACGCCCCCATGGAACACGGTGTTTCTTCAACAACAGAAGTTTTCCGCTATTGGTAAGGGCAAATGGGTCATACATATCCCAGTTCCAATCTTCAGCTGCTATGCTGAACTCTTTGCTCCATGTCCAACACTGAACTTGTTCTTTCGTATTGTCGATGTTGTTGCTATTCATCTTCTTTAACAACCATATATCCACACCTTTATCTAGTTCAAGATGAACGACACATAAAAAGCCTCGCAGAACCCTGAGTTGAAAATGTTGCTTCTTCCCATCATAACCAGGGTGGAGGAAACCAGGCGGAGACTGGACCTCGTTAAATTTCTCTTCAGCCAAATCAAAGGCCATTATTTTCATTTTTGCGTAGTCCAACCAATGAAGCGCTCCGTTTGCAAGCATACCTACCTTTGAGTTATACGAAAGCCGCACCCAATCACCTTTGATTTCTCTTTTATCTCTCCACCCATTGCCACTTCCGAGAGTGTACACTTGAATTTTTCCATCAGTGTAGATTCTAACAATCTTGTATTCATTTGAAAAAGGAAGGTATCCGAATCCGCTTATGTTTACAGAAGAATATGGTTTTCCCTCAAGCAAATATACATATTCTTTGGTCAAGGGATTGCATACGTAGAAACCACGCTTCTCAGAGAAGGGTATACGATAACAAACCAGACCGTTGCACGAGCCAACTAAAGAACAACTTTGTTTCTTATTGTTGTTTAGTTGAGGATGATTCAGTAGTGATGTTGACTCCCTGTAACTAAACCGTTTATTGTCGTCGTGATAGTTCCCGTAATAAACTCCGACCTTGTACTTATCATAATTCATGAATTGAAACGAGAAAAGAATACCCAAACTCACATCTGTGGTATTACCAGCATCACTATTGATATCATCATCAAGCCGTAGTAAATTGCGATGAAAACGCAAGTGCATATCAGCAAAATAAGGAAGACTAACGATGAGACTTCGCCACCTTTTGGATACTAGTTTGCAATCAAAGACTGTTTGGAACGGTAAACGAGATAATATACCTAATAACATCTCTGTTGGTAAAACACTCACAGTTCCATTGCTTTCATCTATTGACTCTTCGTCAAACTTTTTCTGTTTTCTACTTCTTTTCGACATGATTCAGGGAAGCAGTAACAAGCGATTTAAGAGAATTTAATCAACTGTTTAGCAATATAAGATGCCTTCCAACCTGTATATGCTAAGCAAGCACCAGAACTTCTACTAGGTTACTTTTACTTTTTAATCTGGCCTATTTTGAGGCAAGGCAAAGATGAAAAAGTAGGGTATCACCTCACCTGTATAAAGCAGTTGAGTTCAGTAGGAAAGTTATTGGAGATGGAAGTTTTCGCAAAAAATAGCATATATGTGACTGGCAAACATGGCGGTCACTAAAACCTTTTGATACAAGACATTACATAAATAAAAGTAAGTATATTGCATATATAGATAGAGATCTGCTGTCCGGTGAGAGTGGTGTGAAACCATTACCCAGGTATATATAGAATTACTCATCCACACATCATTCTATCCTTTGACTCCCAGACACCCCATTTTGAGTACAAGAAATTCCCTCAACAAATTCACTCTCTTACTCTTCTGAGCTTTAACCAATTTTACAGACCTCCCAGGAAACACTGCCAATGTCGCTGCCTCCTTTGTCTTTTCAACTGGTTTTGTAGTGACTAAAGCTTTGGTTTCAAAATAAGTTAGTTTAGTAGGATTTGCATTTCCGAGCCGCCTATGAGGTGGCATTTTACCATTCCATTTTGCTGGGTGTTCATTCGGGTTATTAGCACAGAGTGAAGGAGGACAAGTAGTAGTCTTCATCGGTGACAGAGAGCGAGAACGACGACGACTCTCATTAGTTGGGATTTTTTGGTTCCACCTCTCCTCTTTCTTGACATGCTCGAGAGCGGTCGCAAAGGGATCAAAATCAGCCTTGTTGAGACTCCAACACGCGAGTGACGATTTTAGAACTGATTTCTCTGACATAAACTTTGCATTGTTACTGCTACTACAGTATTGGACCCGCGGGGGTGGTTTTAATGGAAGGATATGACCATTGTCAAAGAGTTGGTCTGCGAAACAAATCTGATCTGGTTCTGGTTTCTGATGGTTTTGGTGACAACTCAACGGCGTCTCAAAGTTATCAAAAATTGTGGCAATTGTTTTGAATTCAAAACTTTCTTCAAAATTATTATCCATCTCACCAAGAGTATTAGTAGGACTGGAACTTTTTATCATGAACTGCTCTTTCTCTAGCTCCCAGAGAAATGGAGAATCCGAAGTGCAACTATTTGGTTCACTATAGAAGCGAGATAGTTGATAACTGCTGAAACTGTTGCTGCAGAAACTGCTTCTTGGACTTGATGGAATACTTTCACATGAGGAAATCCTTAACGAGCTTTCTAAATTTGACATTTCTGCCACTGCTTGTAGTTAAGTAGAGAGAAGGAGGTAATCTGGAACCTGCCAAAGGGTTTCTAGGCAACTGACTTATATATGAAAAATAGGTTGTAAGATGATTCTGGCAACCACCTTTTGCTGCTGATTAAAGGGAGAAGGTTGCACTTGTATATATAGTTTGATGTCAATTGCTTGTAGTTTAATATCTAAAATTTGAATAATCTAATAATTCCTTAGTTTGATTATAAAGAGTAATACCTGTAGTATGTTTTGAGAAAGATACAGAAATTATAATCAACTCAAAATATGCTTTCCAGTGATATGGAAGGTTAGATTGTTTTGTCTATCAAATACAAAAGAAGTTAACTACTAGAATTAAAAAGAAAGGAGACAATAGTCAGACAAGAATTTGGTCTAGCTTTGAATAGTAAGCAAATACATTAGATACTTGGATTTGTCACAATTTTTGCCCCAATATTAATGGAATAATGGTCATATCAAAGAAGGCAATCAATCAAAAACTCCACTACAGATGATGTTTCTTCTTGTCTACCACTTTGTTTTGCAGGACTTTATAAACTAAACACAAAACAATGTACTACTTAAATTTAGGCCAACCCAAGGAAGCTAATAGGAATCCCATCAAAGCATATTTAAGCTACAACCCGAAGCCTCAACCAAAAGAAAGTTGAAATGTTTCAGCAGAATGATTGTTTTGTAAGAGGCTTAAATGGCACCATGCCCTGATGATACTAGGTGTTTATTCCCATATTTGGCTAATTATGACAGTTTAACAAGGAAGAGTAAGACTGTTGCTAATGGATCTTGCTGAATGTACAATGCAATCCACCAATGTAGCACAACAGAGGCAACAAACAAAAGATCGATGAGACACCCTGAACCCCACAGTTCTGCCTTTGCATGTCAGCGCAAATACAAAATGGTTCAGAGACGGTAATGAAATTTATTTAAGAGAAAATAAAACCCGACTGAGAAGCTAAGATACACAAGACGATGAACCCCCGAATCACAAGAACCTCGAAAAACATTACTATTTAGACCTGAAAAAACATATATGATATACCCTCAACTGTACAATCCTCTGACACCTAAAATACACATTAGATACCTCTCCTAGGATAAAGAAAAGAAAAAAGAAATGCACAATTTCACTTGTTTGAAGATTATACATTTGCTTATGCTCTCTTCACATTGTCTTGCTTCTTTATCGTGTTTGCCATCCTTAGTAGAGTTCGACCCCAATTTAAATTCTAGATGGATACATATATAACTTTCCACGAATCTAAGTAGGGTTGGATGAGCAACATCAGCTTAGATTTTCTCACCTGATGGATACTGACTACGGAAACTATGTAACAATGAATCATCGCATGTAGTATGGTGGACGTAAAGTTAATAGGGAAGTATTTCATGCTTTCTGCAACGAACGTGAAGATACACCATGTAGGAGCCTGACAAATCCCAAGAAACTAAGTTTACCATCTGAGTGTCTGATCCAGTCTTGCATGACGACATGAATTGGGACTGATGGGCTTAGCCCAAGTTCCTGAAAGAGAAAAACAAATTGAATGATCACCCCCCCAACTCAATCAAACAATTTAAGAAAACAACGGCAAGAAAAAGGAAGATAGCAGGGTCGTCTACTATGTATGACATAAATAATACTTGCCTAGGTTGATAAGAAATAGTTTTCACATGAAGATGTGGAGCTACACTATTTTTTCTGTCCAGGAACTAGTATGGGTTTGAGTCTTGTAAGAAAATTTGAAAACGTAAAATAGATAGGCTTGATAACATTCATATCAGCTAGGTGGTCAGTTGTGGTAAAGTTATATATCAAGGAGACAACCAAGAGCGTTCTTTTATATCCTCCCCATAAATAGGACCCAGATATACATACAGACTCACAAAGGCCTATTGACAGTAGATACATACCGAAGCAAGTTCCTCGATCATGATTGCCCTGTTGCCAGCCTTTTCAAAGAGATCATAAGCACGGCGTGCATGTTGTTCCCAACAATCCATTCCTTCAAGCTGATGAACACTTATAGCAGCAGCACAAAATTCTTCAAAATCAAACTTCCTATATTGAAATGAATTTACCTGCAAAACCCGCAGAACAATTAGCTAACTGCCATAAATTATTCATTCAACCTATCAAATAACCTCACTACCACATTTAAATAACTGAGATGAAGTCCATAAGGTTAATACCATGTTGACATAATCAAGAACCCGTGAATCTTTCATAGCATCAGTAGAATTCTTCATCAAAGCCTGTCAATGACAATATATGATTAACCTTAACATAGGAAAGTGGGAAAAGAAAAGGAGAGGGGGGAATTCAATCAGAACAAACCGTTTTAAGACTCTGTCCAGAGATACAGCCACATTTATTTGGCCCCAGCAATGTAAATTGCTCCCGGAAATAAGCAAGCTGAGGTACTGATAAGGTCTTTGCAACAGCCTGTCACAATAACAGAATTTAACACTATGGCATGAGGAAACTCTGAATTCTTTATTGCATCCCACAATTTGAATCAATTCCTGTATTCAAAGTTCATATACATCCAACCCATCTATTTTACTGGAGCATCAACAGAATATTTAATGCTACCGTAAAGTAACGAATTCGGCAAACCTATTTTCTGATTCTGTAAGCCAAAAATGAAATGCTAAATTATTGAGAAGACCAAAGTACATACCGCCAGGGCTGATTTTCGTAGAGAAGAAGAGCATACATAAGCTTTTATAAGCTTGTACACTAAGATATCCAGTTGAATCTTGATATCTTGATGATTCATCAGCCAAGGATGACCTAAAAAAAGATAAGGCTACAAGTATTAGTCATCTAATCATCAGATAAAAAAAAAACTTTTGATGTATGTGGTTCACCTATTTTTCAAACTTTGAAAAATATTCATTTTTAGAGTGTCCATTGCTTTTTCTAAATTCAGAACTTGTTTTAGTTATTATCTGACAATCTATAGACATTCTTTAGGAGAATTCAAAATCTAAAGTTCATTTAGACTTGAGATCACGAGTCTAACAAGAGAGACAGGAAGAAACCTTTCTTATAATTTGTAAAACTAATCACCCATTTATATTGAAATTTAAGTAACTTACTTAAGGCCTGGGATGCAGTTAATCTCTTTCGGTAATCCTTGTTCAACAACCGCTTTACAAAGTCTCTGGCATCAGCAGATAAAGAAGGCCAAGGAGCTTCGTCAAAACTAGGTTCTGCCTTCAGAACAGCTTTAAAAATACCTGATTCCGACCGAGCCCAGAAGGGCCGGCTCCCACAAAGAAGTATATATGCAATCACCCCAATACTCCACATATCTGCCTCAGTGTTATATGACCGATGTAGTACTTCTGGAGCAACATAATATGCACTTCCGACAATATCATTCAACCTTACATCTGCACAATCTCCAGACGTCAAAACAACTTCATAAAAGTAAATAAATTAATTAATAAGAGAAGCGGATAACTGTGACTAACCTGGTTTTACATAGTCGGACAATCCAAAATCGATTGCCTTTAAGGGCGAAGTGTCATCTTTTGTACTAAAAAGGAAATTCTGCAAGCACAAGTACAATCGAATCAAAATAAGGATAAATAATATAGTCAGATGATCTGATCAAAAAGTAAGAACATTAAATGACACTGATCAGTTATAATCTAACATGTATGGATCAGGAAATAATGCTGGACACACATTTATGGTATTGGCATGCCACTTCCCTTTCCTTTTCTATATTATCTTACTGTTTTTCATTAAAAAACATAAAATGACACTGACACCTCATGTAAAAATAAATAACTCCAGACTAAGACAATGACTCACAGAACACGTTGAGACCGTTTGTTATCCTTGTTATATATCATGCCAAGCTTAGTATAGGCGAAACGGTCATAAAATCAGAACCACTTGAAAGAGATGGAAACAATCAGCAGGGGACTAAACCCCTGAGAGGATATTCTCTCAGAGGTTAAATATGGCCAGGAACAAAAAAATACTGTGCAAATCTCAGGTTGGAATATTAAGAATGAGGGAATTACCTCTGGTTTGAGGTCACGATGAACCACACCTTGGAGATGACAGAAGGCTACAACATTAAGAATCTGAACCATGACAGCTTTGGCATCTTCTTCTGAATACTTCCCACCCCTATTAAAGTGATTAGAAAGATGCAAGTTACTAAATGTCTATGTAAACAAAAAAAATCAACTAGTGCCAATGTATAACAAGCAAAGTACCTGGACAGTATCCTATCTAGAAGTTCTCCTCCTTTGCATAACCTGAAGAACAACAGAATGGAAACATCAAATACCTTATAATATAGCTGCGAATATACTGTCCAGAACATCGACATGAAACAAGAAAATAAAAATCCAGATTTGGGTATATTGAACATACTCCATCACTATATATACGTTATCATCATCTTCATAGGAATCATAGAACTGCACTAGGTTCTTGTGTCCTGCAAGAGCACGTAATATTTTCACTTCTCTTCTAACATCCTCAATGGCGATGGCTGTTTGCATCTGCCAAAACATAACTCAATAATAAGAACAATATATATTTCCGCACAAGCATGCATGGTCTTATTGTGAAAATAGAATCGAAACCAGGAAACCCTGAATAACTGATTCAGTCCAAAAATATTATAGGTCTTCAGAAGTTGAGCTTGCATAAGGCAAAAATCATTCATCCAATTAACTAAAACTTATTAACTGCCTATAAGCATAAGAAAGCCAGTTTGATAAGAAGGAAATGACTAATTCCTGCAAATATGTAGCAGCAGAAACAGATAGAACTTTAGGGGATAGTTACATTACACGGGATCACTGACTGAGGTGATTTTTTCCAATTGATAATTATACTTAACATGACATGAAGATACTAAACAAAACAATTACGAGTAAATGAAGTAACAAGGCAAGGGTAAAGAATTAAACCTTTGCTTTTGAAATAACCTTGACTGCAACTTCCTGACCCTTCATTTCACCTTTCTTGACTTTAGCAGAACAAGTATAACCAAAATGACCTCGACCTACTTCTTCTCCAAGCTCATATTTAGAGATCAACTGTTTTGAGAATCCAAAATTCTTATCCAAACTCAATTCACATTCACTTCCTTCAGGAATTGAAACTTCATTTGGTTTAACAGAGCCATGTCTACGAGCAAGGAATGCTTTGATGTGTTTAGCTGGTGAAGGAGGTGGAAAAGGTCGCTTGAAGAATTTAAGAGGCGTTGAATTCACACTTGAATTTGCAGGTGAATTCTTGAATCCACTTGGTAATGGACTTGGACTTGGATAATTCGTTGATTTATCTACTTCTGGAATCACTTGTTTTTCAAGATCTCCAGGAATTATAGGGTTTTCGGATAGATTTTGAGGATTATGGATGTGTTTTCCATGACAAAGACCCATGATCACAACCTTCACAAACAAAGACAAAGAAAATAAACAACACTAATAATAATACAATACACAATACAGAATTCTAGGTTTACCAAAAAAGCAAAATCAAGAGTAATAATGAAGTGAAATACATACCCAGAATTTTGGAGAGAAATAATTCTTTCTTCTTTTATGAGTTTTTTTTTTCTCTTTGAATTAGCTGTCAGAACAACAACTTAGAAACTAAAAAAAAAATCAAAGAGACAGCTGAAAACCCTAGAAAAAAAACAGGGAAGAAATTGATATCAGCAAGAAGATTAGAAGGATAGATTGTAGATAAAATCGGATACCCAAAATTAAGAAACCAGTGAAAAAACGGAGTATGGATTTTAAGAAGAAGATGGGAGAAATAAAGCAAGAGATGATGGGGGAAATAAGAGGAATAAAAAAGAGGTATCCAATTCTCTCTCAACTCAGAGAGGAAGAGCTGCTTTTGTGAGATTGAGAGAGAGAGAGAGAATGGTGGTGAGCAGAGAAGCAAAGTAAAGAGAAGAAGAAGAAAAGGAGGGGAACTTCCTTTTTTTTTCTTCCTTTCCTTTTCTTCGTTTTTATTATTTTCTTATTTTTTTATTTTCTGTGTGAAAAAATTTGTGAGAAAGATTTTCTGTTTGAGTGCAAAATGAGTTTCTCTTTTGCATTTTTTTTGGACTTTTCTGTTTTCAGTCACCCCTTATACAAAATTGCCAATTATCAACCATTTCATTGTGTGCACTTTGTCAGGCCAATGTTATCACTTATTAGATGAAGCCTATTATTGGGGCAGCACATTTTCATAGAGGGGCTTCACCTAATAGGACAAAAATGGTCACTCATAAGTAATTTTAAAAACCCTTTATCTAAAATAATTTTATAATGACTAAACAACCCTTAAATGGTTAGTGCTAATAATCTAATTAACTAATAATTAGATTAATAAGATTTTTTATATAATTAGTGATACAAAATCATATTAAGTGATTTTGGTGGGAAGAAAAAGTTGAAAAAAAAATGAGAAACTTTGGAGATTTTTTTCTAACAAAATCACCAACCAATGTTCTTTTTATTTCTCAAAATTGATGAAAGTAAGTAAAAAATTTGAATTTTTTAGCTTTTCAGAGCGGTTTACGGTTGGGTTTTTCCTTCGTAGCGAACCGTAAGACAAATTTACGGTAAGGTGATGATGAACTCCTAACCGTAACTAGGTAAAATTAGGAAAACCCAATTTTAAACCAGTTACGGCTGGGTTTTTTAGGTCGAAACCCAACTGTAAATCAGTTACGGCTGGGTTTTTTTTTTGATGAACCCAACTGTAAAACAGTTACGGCTGGGTTTTTTGTGATCGAACCTAACTGTAAATCAGTTACGACTAGGGTTTTTTTGGTCGAACCCAACCGTAACTGGTTCTGAAACCTAATTTTGTCTACGGTTTCAATCAATCTAACCATTTCAGATGCAATTGGTTTGTTGATTACCATCACTTCTATCAATATGCTTCTTCCGCACCTTTAAAAGAGAATTCAATCGACGATTATAAGTTTTTCGAACCGTCGATTGATCGAAGTTGGTGAAATGATTTTGGTTGAGAAAAAAAAAGAAAAAGGAGGGAATGATTTATGGTTGATGAAGGAGAGGAAGTTAAGAAGAAGAAGAAGAAGAAGAAGAAGAAGAAGAAGAAGAAGAAGAAGA
>JAJJMB010008334.1:2415426-2524825 GCA_023531105.1 Papaver atlanticum
GAAGAAGAAGAAGAAGAAGAAGAAGAAGAAGAAGAAGAAGAAGAAGAGCAGATCTTTGAATGAGAATTAAGTTTTGATTTTAGTTTTAGTTTTTAGGTTTTTATTTTAGTTGAAGGTTATTTTAGACATTTGGTATTGAATCAAGAATACTCCATAACCAATTATTTGGTCACTAGAAATCCAAGTGAAGCCCCTTTATTGGAATGTGACTCCCAAATAATAGTATATGAGATTTTTAGTTAGCTCTTTTGATTCATTTCCAACTTGGCTCTGTAAACTACAGCTACCAAAAATAATCTTATGTTGGATCACTGTCTTCCTGCTGGTTTCCTAACAATAAAAAGAAGAAGATGTGTATCCCTTATCAGTTACGTATACTGTATATATCATTGGATGTATATTCTCTAATTGGTCTGTGGTTTCCGGTAACTAACTCGCTGTGTGCCTGTGATGGTGTAATTGGGTAGGCGTTGGTCTTTGGGAAGGATGTGGTCAGGTCAGGTGTGGATCCGCTACAGGCTGTCCCGTTCCTTTTAATTTAAAAAAATCTAAAAATGTGGATTTTAGCAAGGGTAGGTTTGTCTCCGTCTTTCGTTTTGATGTGTTATCATAGTCGTAAACAGGTAAAGATATGAAATCCATCAGTCAAGTACAGTTTTGTAAATGACGGCATAATCTTCTTTTTAAACATTTCAGGCAACAGTAGTAGATGGATTTTTAATTTTTTTTAGTGGTTGTAATATGGCCCGAGTATGCAAGAGTTACGTCACGGTGAAGAAGAACATACGTACATACTTGTGGCTTGATGATGATGATGGTCACCGAAGCTAAACTAGATCCTCCTTTCTCGCTTTTTCACGAGAAACACTAGCCTGCATCCCTGCCACCCACAGACTCAGTTTGAATACGGTCCAATTTATCAACAAAGGTTCTCATCCCCTACTATCTTCCGTACTCTTTTTCTTTGTGATGTGTCAAAAAAGTACCGGTAAATAATATTCAGTCCAGAACCCAGCAAGCGCACCTAGACGAAGGAAATTAGATATGCAGTATTTTTGTCCGAATATTTATAACCGAAGATGCTATAGTAAGGACAAAAGGGCTCGAACAGATATAAGACAAGAGGTGGCAGCCCCTGGGACCATAGATTAGCGGGGGTGTTTTTGTGTACAATCACGGATGGGCGCCACATCGCTTATTCTCTCCCTTTCTTCATGTCATGTATCTGGACTATTGTTTTTTGCCTTTGCTTTTGTCCCATGTTTAGCATTTTGCATTTATAACATGTTGGGAGGGAATTCCGGAGTCTGAGATTTCTAGGTGCCAGTCGCTCTGCGAATCAGGCGATGAAATGAGTCAACTCAGTTTATAGAATTTTAAAAAAAATCAGAATTTTCCATTCAATCAGATTATGTTTCTGCATAATTAACTTTGCTATTTGATTTCAAACAGTGTCTTTACATCCTCGCTGGTTTTTTTCATTAATCTCCTGTATGATTGTTCGATCTTATCATTAGTTTAATGTTTTAAAACTTTTATGGATACTAATCTTCATCTTGTTTCTCTCCTGAGTTTGCAGAGTTTACTCCATTAAACACAGCGTTTGCCTTATGTCCAGTGTTGTTCATGGCGTTTGCAGTAGTTGTTGTAAAGCTTTTGGAAGCAAGTGGTATCATGATCTTCATCAACATTGCGAAGATCATCAAGGAATCGGACTGGGTCAGTCAAGAGACTCACCAGGAAAATTCAAATTTCAAAATTATCCACCGTAAATGTTGCAGTAAAGGTGGCACGTTTCATTTCTTAAAATTCAGTTTCACATTCAAAAAAACTTTCCCTCTTTTGAGATTGTTGACCATATCAACCGAATTATTTTCCTTTCCATATGTAGTCAATAATATTCACAATCATAATCCTATGCCGAGAAATCATGAAAAAGTTATTAGAGTTTATCCCTTAAACCCTAATCAAAAGGTTTATAATCTCACAACTTGTGAACTCTGCTATCAATATCAAACCAATCAGCTCTTATGGACTCGGAACTTAAATCGGTCCCTAGAGGAAAGATTAAGGTTGTCTCTGCTATTACTGAAAAATTGAAAGATACTTCACTAGAGCAAACGGAAGATGCCAGCAAAACTACTGAAACCTTAGAAAATGGTAAAGTCGAAGAAGTCAAACAATGGGATATCTGTTTGGTAGGGAATATAATAAAACAAGGAAAATCTTCAACTGAAGCTGTGGTTAACAATATTGGTTTCACCTGGAATTTTGTTGTGGAAGAAGACTTTGAGGTTTTTGAAGTTGATGCAAAGATATTTGTATTCAAGTTTGCTAACTGTATTCAGCTCAATAAAGTGTTTGAGGAAAGACCTTGGAGTATTGGAGGTAATTTAATGGTCATGCATGATTACTTTGATGGCCTTGCTCATCAAGAACTGGACTGGGAACATCAATGCTTCTGGATTCAATTAAAGCACATGCTACCAGAATTCATGAATGCTAAGGTGGTCAAGGAAATGGTATCTGTAATGGGTGAAGTAATTGCTTTACAGCCTAAAAATGGATGTCCTGTAGCTAAAGAAATTCAAAAAGTGTGTGTCAATATTAATCTGAAGACACCTTTAAGAAGGGGAATTCTAGATGTAACTGCTTCTGGGCATACAAGATGGGTTAGATTTTTCTATGAAAAACAACCTCATAACATATGTCCTAAATGTTTTATCTTAGACCACTCAAAAGATGATTGCGAGAAGAGAGCTGAAGACCTTGTTAAAATACATAGTGAACCCATAACTTTGGAGAGTGTGAAGAAGACAAAGGCAATAATGCCAAGTGCAAGAAATCCTAATCAAGCTCAAAGAATGAATGTAAGAAGGTCTAGCAGATCATCAACCCCTTTTATTCCTCCTAAAGATGGTTTTTTGGTTAAAGTAAATGATGGGAATGCAAATGATGGAACTACATTAGCAGACTGTGAAGTTGATGTTGCTGAAACTAGAATTGGGAAGAGATTGAGAAGTTCCAGAAACCAGTCCATTCCAAAGTCTGATCCAAATTGCAATTCTAGGGAGATCAACACAAAAACTACTATCACAACACTGAATGCTAATCAGGTTTATGCATTAGGAGAAAACTTTGTTGCTAACTCGGGAGGGGTTCAGGTAACTCAAAAGCTATATTTCAGTTGTTTTTAAACCCTGTATTTCTTTAATTTACTTTATATTTCTGAAAAATCTCTTTCAAACAAGATGAATATTTTATCATTGAATGTTTGTGGGTATGGTAATAAATACACGAGGCAGCATCTTAAAGACTTGATTAGAACTAATGATCCTGATATTATTTTCCTTAGTGAAACCAAAAATCAAACCAAGAAAATGAAGTTATATGTTTCTAATCTTACTTTCCTAATGTTATCTTCTGTGATCCCTTAGGCCAATCTGGAGGTTTGTGTTTACTTTGGAATGATGGCATTGATATTCATGTGGTTTAATGCAAGCTAAATGTGATAACCTGTTTGATTAAATAGATGCTAGAACTAATCAGACTCTTATGCCCTTCATATATGGTAGTTTAGATCTTAATATTAGGATGGAACAATGGAATTATATGACAAACATAGCTCATCATTATAATCTTCCTTGGGCCATTATAGGAGATCTGAATTTCATTATCAACCAAAGCGAAAAAGATGAAGGAAATACAGTGAGTCAAACCTAATTAGATAAATTCAAGGAACTTTTAGATAATCCTAATCTTCGTTTTATGTCCTTTATAGGAAACCCTTTTACTTAGACAAATAGAAAGAGTGGGGAAGAATTAATTCTAGAGAGACTTGATAGGGTAGAAACTAATATTGATTGGTTGAATGATTTCCCTACTGCTGTGGTTTATCATCTTGTTCCAATGGCCAGTGATCACTGTCCTATCCTCCTTACAACTGCTCAAAATGTAAGCAATACTAGTAAGCCATTCAGATTTAATATGATTGGTTCAGAGATCCAACTTGTAAGGATATTATTAAATCTAGTTGGCAAACTGTTCATAATAGCTCAATTGCTTTCAAACATTGCAAATACCTCTATGGTACTAAACAGGTTCTTATGAAATGGAATTATGAGCATTTTGGCAATATCTCTATTCAAATTGCTAAAATTGAGTCTCAAATTTCTAATCATCTTGCTAATGGCATCATATGTCCTCTAGTGTTATTATTGAGCTTAACAAAAGATTAAATTTTTGGTATGATGCAGAAGAAGATTACTGGAAACATAGAGGTAAGGATGATTTTTTCAAACTTGGTGATAAGAATACTAGATACTTCCATAATAAAATTAATTTTAGGAAGGAAAAAAAAAGACTCAAATTGATACCCTGCAGAATGAGTTGGGTATTTGGTTGTCTAATAGAAATGATATAGCACTTACTCTTAAATCGCAGTTTTTGAATATGAGTATAACTACCAGTCCACCTAATCCTACAACTTATCTAGATAGTATCATTCCTTGTAGCAGTGAGGAAGATAATGCTTTGCTTACTAAGATTCCTTCTCATGAAGAAATTAAATTTGTTGTGTATATCATGCAACTTTTGACTACTCTAGGGCGTGATGGATTTTCTCTTGGTTTCTATCAAGAAATATGGGAAACTGTTGGTGATTCTACTGTAAGTATGGTTCAAAGTTTTTTTTCACTCTAAGCATATGCTGAAGTAGTTAAACCACAACTTTACAGCTCTCATACCTAAAGTTAATTGTCCTAAAACTGCAACTGACTTTAGGCCCATCAGTTTGTGTAATGTGGTTTATAATATTATATCTAAGCTTATTGCTAGTAGATTAAAACCTCTTCTTGATAGAATTATCTCACCAAACCAAACTGCTTTTTTTTGGGAGACTCATTACTGACAATATAGTGATAGCTCATGAGTTATTTGACACTATGAAGAAAACTAAAGCTCAAAAAGGTTGGATGGCTATTAAATTAGATATGTCTAAAGCATTTGATAGGATAGAATGGGAATTTCTATTGGAGACTAAAGAAGCTAGGATTTTGTGATGATTGGTGCCTTATGATTGAACAGTGTCTGTATACTGTTACCATATCTATTATGTTGAACGGCTCTCATGGAGAAGTGTTTAAACCTCAAAGGGGATTGAGACAAGGAGATCCTTTGTCTCCTTATCTCTTTATCCTCTGTATGGATTCTTTCTTAAGAGCCCTTTTAAATGCTGAGCAAAATAACAATTTACATGGCATGAAAGTTACAAATACTAGTCCATCAGTGTCCTATTTATTTTTTGCTGATGATTGTCTAATCTTTACTAAGCTAATGCTAATGAATCCAAGACTCTTGCTAACATTATTGAGCAGTTCAGTTTGTTTTCAGGACAATCTGTCAACTTTGATAAGTCAAGTATGGCTTTTAGTCCTAAATTTCCTAATTCTGTTAAGAATGAGATCTCCAATATATTGCATATTAAAAGGATGGCTTTAAATGATAAATATCTAGGAGTACCCCTTCTTATTCAGAAAAATAAAATGCAGACTTTTGGTGGACTATTAGATAGATATAGAGACAACCTTCATACTTGGAAATGCAAATTTTTGAGCCAACCTGAAAGAATTGTTTTAACTCAAATTGTGCTCGGTAGTGTTGCTAACCATCATCTTGCAGTGTTTCCTATGCCAAAAAAACTTACAGACCAGATGGATTCTATACAAAGAAAATTCTGGTGGAACAAATAGAAAAATGGAAGAGGAGGTTATCTAAGGAGATGGGATGATGTTGATAAACCAAAATGCCAAGGAGAAATGGGAATTAAGAAAACTGGAATAGTTAATAAGGCTCTCTTGACTAAATTAGCTTGGAGGATGGTCACTTCTCCTAATGATTTGTGGACTCAAATTCTCAGTGGAAAGTACTTTGATAAAACTAATGTACTTCATGAGGAGTGTGCTTCTAGTGGTTCATGGGTTTGGAAGGGTATTATGGAAGGCCTAGAATATGTAAGAAAATACAGTTGTTAGGAAGTTGCTACTGGTGACAATGTTAACATCTGGAAGGATAGATGGATTCCTACTCTAGATGGTTTAGTAGATTCTACATTCCACCCATCTAATATGTGCACTGTGGATCAACTTATAGATAAGGAAAACAAATTTTGGAAGTTAGATGTCCTAGAGGCCTTATTTGATGATGCTACAGTAACTAAGATTAATAAAATTAGACTTCCAAGTAATGGTAGAGACACTCTTAGATGGCTCCCAGTGAAGAATGAATCTTTTTCAGTAAAGTCTACTTATAGGTTAATTCATAATGAGTATCAAAATCTGAATGGTATAACCAATAATACTGACACTGTGAACTGGAAAACTTTTTGGAAACAAAAAATTCCTCATAGGATTTTACACTTTCTCTGGAGATGTGGTAATAAGTGTCTTCCTATTGGTGACAGGTTTTCCAACTTTTCTAGCCATAATAACACTTTGTGTCCTTTTTTTAAATCATCTATTGAAACAATGCATCACTTGTTCTTTGAGTACAGGATCTCCAAAGAAGTCTGGAACATTTGTGATAGTAACTTAGCATCCTCCGTATCAAACAATAACTTTGATACTTGGATTGTTAATGCTTATGCATCTACTAGCAGCAATATTAATATTCAGAATGTTTTACAGGGACATGGTCTAACAGGTGTAATTTTATGGCATTTGTAGAAGGCTAGATGTAGTCTAGTCTTTGAGAATGTCCAACCTAATGCAGAGAGTATTTATAATGTAGTAATTAGATATTACAATGACTGGAAATCAACCTCTGTTGTTACTTCTGGAGAAAATAATGTCTCTAGAATTAGGCAACCAGTTTACTGGAAACCCCCTTAAGAAACTATTCTAAAAGTTAACAATGATGCTTCTTTTGTGAAAGAGACTGGCAATGCTGGCATGGGTCTAATCATTAGAGATTTTGCAGGTACACAACATGGAATTAGATCATGGACAACATCATCATTGACAACTGAAGGAGTTGAAGCTGAAGCAGCTCTTATGACAATAACATGGGCAAGAGAGTTGGGAATAAGAAGAATACGTACATATGGAAGGAGATTGCAGCTGTGTGATTAAAGCAATAAATGGTTAGAGATCTGCAGTCATGTGGACTAATAACACTTGGAATGAAGATATTATTGTTATTTTAAGTATTGTTTTTAATTTCTGGATGTGTACTTATGAACCAAGAGATGCAAATAATGCAGCTCATAAGTTAGCCAATCATGCTATTTCCAGTTTCAATAGGAGTAGTTGGTTTTTTGAGATTCTTAACTGGATGAATGATGTTCTACAACAGGATTACAACAATATCTCTCATTAATCTTTGATCAACAAATCATTTTTCCTATTAAAAAAGAAAGAAAGAAGGGAATTCACGCATTTGTTGCTAGTTTGCACAATATACACTTGTTTGAATACCACCGACTTCTAAAACCAAAAAATTAATAGTATAATTTGGAACACAATTTCGAAACAACTCGTACAAGTACAAAAATGTTAACTCTTTTGAAGCACAATGTTTTTGTTTCCGACTTCTGGAATTAACTTCTACTTCCGATATCTAAATACTATCTTAAGTTCACTTCGGAATTGCCATAAAATTTGCACTTTACAAGATCCACAGACCCTCCATTACTACACTAAACTAACTACTATCGATTTTGCAGGAAAAATCTTTGGGACTAGAGGACATCCCCATACACCATGGAAATGTAACAGGAGGATTAGTAGCTTTTAACTGGGCCAAAGAAATGCAACATACCAATGTTGAAATTCAAGATGAAACTATAGAGATTCTTATCATATTTACTATGCTTTATCAAAATGTTGCAAGAGAGATTTTATCTCAGTTACCATGAAAGAAGTAAAAGGGATGATGGAGATGAAGAAAAATAGAAACAACATCATTTTTTCTGTTTTAGTTAATCTTAAAACTATTCACATAACTCGGAGAAAAAGCGGGAGTACAACAACCACACCCAATATTTCGTTTGGCAATCTGAATAGACAAACTCCAATATACTTTCAAGAGAATCAACTAGAAAGTCAGACTCAATCTAGAGAAAAGTATATCAAAGATTTTTATATCTCTATCTCTCAATTCAATCTGCAATCAGCAAATAGGAATTTACGAGCCCGATTGAATATAAGAGAAATAACTTGAACGGTACCAAATACCAATGTTCAAGGATCAATCAATTTAAATCAACAACCAATGGTTGGATTTCCCAATTGATCGATTCAACACACAACCTGTGATATTTCAATTATATAACAAAATGTAATACGGAAAAGAAATAACACAGACACTAGAATTTTGTTAACGAGGAAAACCGCAAATGCAGAAAAAACCCGGAACCTAGTCCAGATTTGAACACCACATTGTATTAAGCCGTTACAGACACTAGCCTATTACCAATGAACTTCGGACTGGACTGTAATTGAGCCCTAATTAATCTCACACTGATTCAAGGTATAGTTCAGCTCCTTACGCCTCTGATCCCAGCAGGATACTACGCACTTGATTCCCTTAGCTGATCTCACCCACAACTAAGAGTTGCTACGACCCAAATTCGAAGACTTGATAAACAAATCTGTCTCACACAGAAAAGTCTATTGGAATAGATAAATCTGTCTCCCACGGAAATACCTATGATTTTTGTTCCGTCTTTTGATAAATCAAGGTGTACAGGAACCAATTGATAAACAAGACTTATATTCCCGAAGAACAGCCTAGTATTATCAATCACCTCACAATAATCTTAATCGTATGGTAGCGAAACAAGATATTGTGGAATCACAAACGATGAGACAAATGTTTGTGACTACTTTTTATCTTGCCTATCGGAGAATAAATCTCGAGCCAGTCTTAGACAAGATAGTACTCAATACGATAGAAACGGCAAGATCAGATCACGCAACTACAGAGAAAATAGTTGGGTTTGGCTAAACAATCCAAATGAAGTCTTTAAGTCGTTAACCTATAGGGTTTCGTGAAAAACCTAAGGTTAAAGGAGAATCGACTCTAGCTTATATAACTAGTATCACACAGGAGGTGTGGGGATTAGGTTTCCGAGTTGCTAGAGTTTTCCTTTATATAGTTTTCAATTCAGGGTTTGCAATCTAAGTTACCTTGGTAACAAAGCATTCAATATTCACCATTAGATGAACACCTGATTTGATTCAAGATAATATCTTTCAACCGTTAGATCGAACTTAGCTTTTTATACACAAATGAAATGTACCCTCATTTGGGTTTATATAACCGTACCTAAATGTGTACACCATGTTGGATCAACAGTAGTTAACCGAGGCTAGCTATATAAACACTCTCATATCAACCTTATTCATCTTAACCATAACTAGTTCAAATGACTCAAATGAAACTAGTTAAAGAGTTGTTCAATTGCTATATTCTCATAGAAGTATATAAGAACACAATTGAAGCAAAAATAGGTTTGATTCACTCGAATCAATTCATGAACATTATAGCCACGGTTTGCAAAGAATGTATTCCTTAATATATAAATGTATTAGTTCATGAACAAACCGATTTTAGAACTTTAGTTACTCAAGTATCCAAACAGGTACGCATACTTAAGTAGCCGGTCTGAGTTTGGGTTCGCCAGTATGCGAACGGGTATGCATACTTAGTACACTTCCAAAACCAACAGAAATTCCCTGACCTACTTGGTACACGGAATTTCACAACTACAAGTACACATACGGGTATGCATACTTTAGTTCCGGTCATGGATCACATACATGCAAGAATGCACACTATGTTTATAATCCAATAGTTCTAAACTCTATTTCAATCATTGAAACTTTCTTAGAGGATGACAATAGCCGTTTTCACACACTATTAGCATCAAAGAAATTTTCAAGTTATTGAAATAATCATAACTAAACATTCCAAGTCTACACCGAATGATTGTATCACACAAACCATGTAAGATGTTACTCGGTGATTTTCACATGATCATCTTTTGACTTTCGTCAAGAATATAAG
Source organism: Papaver atlanticum (assembly GCA_023531105.1). Classification (NCBI taxonomy): domain Eukaryota; kingdom Viridiplantae; phylum Streptophyta; class Magnoliopsida; order Ranunculales; family Papaveraceae; genus Papaver; species Papaver atlanticum. The sequence goes on from JAJJMB010008334.1 coordinate 2,425,492, forward strand.
ATGAACTTGGTTGAAGCGAAAGCTTACCAACACATATTCCGAGAAATATATAAGCAAGTAAATCTCAGCTTGAAATCTCAAATGTGTATAATCGAAAACTATCGTAATACGACTTTTGTCTCAATATAGGAGATAGTGTAAAAATAGACTTTCCAAGTGATAGATGAGTTTCAGTCTCCACATACCTTTTGTTGATGAAGTTCCACAAGCTCGCCTTAGTAGTTTTTCGTCTTCAATTGATGAATGTCGTGAAGTCTAATGCTCAACTACACAATCTATCCTAGTCCGAGACATTACTTTAAGTAGACTAGAAATCAAGACTTATAGTTTTGATCATTAACATTGACAAACAAGCTTGAGATAGCAACGCTTGTGAGTTCGACCGAGCAGTGCTCTAACACTCGGAACCTATGAACTTTTCATTTAGCTTAGGCTTGTAAAAACAGTAATCATAATAGAAGTGGCAACCTTCACGCCACTGACTCTAGCGGTATTCCCCTTAGGCTTGCCTAAACTATTCTATAAAAGAAAATTTCAACAAAAAAAAACTAGCTCCTAAAAAGGGGTATTCCAGGTCTAACAAAAAAAAAACCATCTTAAGTTTGGTTGATTCTTAGCTAGCTTGAAGGAAATAGTTCTGTCAAGCTAAAGAAAATCTGGGATATCTCGTGAATTTGTTTTTTTTTCTAGTAATATAGCTTTAACTAAATTGTGAATGTCGTGGATTAATAAACCTAAATATTTAAAACGATGGTGAGACTTCTATCTAGATAAGTTGTCTTATAAAGTCTGATCGGACCTTAGTGTCTGGTATCTAGAGGAAAGTGTGTTAACTAGTTAGCCAATTTTATGGTTCTGAATTTTTCAAGTTGATGAATGTTGGAGAAAAACTGTTACAAATGTTTTCGAATGGATATAACTACATGTCAATACAACAATTGGTTCAACAACATCGTGAAGCTGGCTATTGGTATAGATACAATCACATCAATTCAATGGGATTGATAGCATGCAATTGTCAAATCATCGATAAAAAGAAAAATCATTCTAATCAAATCTCAACCAGACATTTCCATATTATTCATACATGGGAAAAGGTTTTCGTCGTATGGGTCTCATATATCATTATTTTATTAGGAAACATAAACGATATCTTCCCAAGAAAAAACAGTGATGACCACAGTCATTTCAAAGAGGTTACGGCCTTCCTAATACTTATTGTTACCTAAAATTCATGCAGGAAGAATTGATGAAAAGTTTTGTGCAATATATACATGGAAGGGGGGATATAGAGAATGAGGGCTAATATTATCCCCAGCGTCCTCAATTGGTACAAGAACTCTGGGAGATAGAGTATAACATAGACATAAATGTATGAGGATTGCTAATGTATGCAATAACCTGAATCTTCACAACCTTCTCCTCTTAATTAAACTTGTGGAAGCCGATTATAGAGTAATTATAAGTTATAACTAGTACGTGCGGGATGATCCCACGAAACAATTTTTTTAGATTCAATGAGAAATTATGTAATACAAACATAGTTTTATCTCGAAATAAATTGTGTTTGTTTTCATTTTCATTTTGAAATAAAACTACATTTATGTTACATAATTTATCAGTGAATATACAAAAATTGTTGAGTGGAATCACTCGAGCAGGGATTTCCTTGCAGATCATATTGCTTCAATTATTATTCGCTATAGTTATGCTTTTCTAGGATATTCGATTTAGAGATTTGGAATTTTCTCATAGTATCTAAAAGTTGCAAAGAAATGTCTTCTTCTTTGTTTACAAATCCATCCGTTCAATATGTGAGTCTTGCAATAATCAATTGTTGGAGGTTGCGATTAAGGTTTCTTATCTAATATTTGCATCAAAGTTGGTACGAAAAGGATTTGGCTTTTACAGGTAGATTGGTTTTGCCGATTTTTGATTAAAAAAAACAGAGTTTCTCTAGCTAGAAGCTACATCCATCTCTCAATTCATACAGATTACTCTATCTGGTAAAGCCATATCATCAATTTCAATACTTGAAGCAATTTATGTTGGGTCTGGTAATGTGTAAAGGCTTTAAACTAGGTTTTTACAGATGTTTAACTAGCTGGACCATATATTTCATCTTTGTAATCTTATCCTATATTTCTGAATGTACAATTTGTTGCTTTCAGAAAGAGAATTATTTTTATTTTTATGTTTTTTTTTGTCCTTTGTTGGAGTCCAGGTTTTATACACCCCGTCTCCCTCCCTCCTTTCTGAAAAAAATACAAATCATTTTGATGTATCTAATTGACTTTCACTTTTTCTAAACTTTAGTAACTACTCATACCAAACTGAAATTCTAATTTTGTGTGGCGCTTCTTTTCTCCTTTCCATACTTCTTTTATAACTCCTCAATCTCTCATCTTCTTCCTTTTTTAATGCTCATTCTTGATTTATAATAAGGTAACACTCATCTCTTAAACAATATTTTCCAGAACCTTGGACGTGATCTTGAGCTTTGATTTATATACACACCAAGATAATGTTCAACAAATGTAACCTTTTATTGAAGGATAAATAATATCGGTTGAAAAATATTATAGGTAGTTATTTCAGCGCATAGAGGCTCAAGTGGATCACCTGGATCCAAAGAAGATATGGCTCCCCCAAAGGTAATATTCTTTCTCTGGTTGGTTTCTAAGCAAAAAGTTCTAACTCGAGACAAGCTAGCCAAAAGAAACTAGAAAAACGGGGTCAATCACTGTTATTTATGTATCAAAGATACAGAAAGTTTATTACACTTGCTCCTTCATTGTCTGTATGCTAGCAGTATTTGGTTATATTTCATTCATGAATTCATCCTTGTTTGGATCATTCCTCGTTCAGTCGATGCTGCTCTTCAATCTTGACCTTACTCTAAAGCTAAAACAAGAAAAATCGTTGTCATCAAGACCATTCCAACAAATAGTTTGTGGAACTTGTGGAAAGAGAGGAATGAACGATCATCTGATGATAAATCTATTGAAAGCTCTAAAATTATTAAGGAAATTAAGTTCACTCTGGTGAATTGGCTTCACAAGCAACCTCAATTTCAAGGAATATCTCTTCAGTACTTCATGCTCAAGTGAAAATTAGTGGTGTTTGGGCCTCCTTGAATTTCATTTGTCCCATATATGGAGTCTTTAGAACGTTTTCGCTTTCTGGTTTAGGTTTTTTGTTGTACTTGCATCTCCTGTAGTTTTTCTAGGCTTTGGTCATGTTTGATGTTTGTAATTATGGGTTATCAATTGTGGTTGGCTTTAGCCTCCTTTCTTGATCGGTTCTTGTAATATTTTATGCACACTTTGTATGCCTTTTTCCATCGTTAATAAATTCAATTTACCAATAAAAATATTAAATAATATCTGATAGGCTGAACTATTAGTAATAGATCGCAACAACAATAATTGTTAAATTAGAGTAAACAAAGGTCATGTGAAGGCCTAGCGACCAAGATAAGACCACCAATAACACTAGCTTGGTTTCTCAGTCATAACATAGCTGGACTATTATAAGACCCTCATAACCAAGCTATTATTTTTGATGTCTTGCCTATCTGTTTATCCCATAGTAAATGCATAATAAGCAGACTCGCTTATCTGCTTACCTCAATGGATTTTCCTTAGCTAGTCCTTGAAATACACCTCAATTGGAAAATCATAAGGGCTATTTAATGGATGGTACCCAGTAAATGACTAACACATTGCGTTGTTACCCAACATTTAAAATATTAAAGGTTGGTACCTGGACCGTTAGTGGACTGTTAAAGACTCCATTTGACCCATCTTTATTTTATTTTGTATAATTTTTTTATTAAAAATTCACACAAATTTACAAATTCATCCATAATCTGAAGTCTATCTTCTTCCTCCTTTTACTCAACAGTTCTCTTTTCTCTGCAAACCTCAAATCTAAGACCAAAAAGAAAAGAAAATACAAAGAGTGAAAGAAATAAGATTCTTTAATTCCTGCATCATCTTCGTTAATAAATTTTATATCATCAAATCAATTTCTTCATCTCCGATATACTAAATCAATCTTCTTCATCTTAATTCAAGTAATTAAACACCAATTATGGTTGAAGAAAGTGGTGTTATTGTTGTTTGACAAAAATAAAAATAAAGCACTTACAGGAGAGACACGAGAGAACGAAGTTCATTTACTTCTTTAACTTATAAGAGGAAGATAAAAACGTAAGCTTCTCGTAAAAATTCCAGAAAAGAAAAATCTTCCCCCACATATGTCCATTATCCTTGCCATTCTTATCGTTCCTTTTTTACTTCTATGAACTTCTAAAACCTCTTGAAACCCTTCACATACAATCACAAGTCTAGCTGTATAAAACAACAACAACTCTAGGATAAGAACTGGTTCAGGTATTTCATCATGCTCCTTGTGTGTGCAACTCTAAGAATGGAAAAGTGACATCTCTACTGATTTTTATGCCATTCTGTATCACTTTCCCTGCAATTTTTATTCATACACAAACCACATAAACAATTCAATCATTCATAAAATCAATCATGTCAAGCTCCTTACCTTCTTTCTTATTCTATCTTTTCACCTTCATGAGTCACAACAGATTTTGGTGAGTTTTTAGCTGGAAAAATAACCAACTAGTGGTTTGTTTGCTATCGATATTGGGTGTTGGATGGATGAGATTTTGAATGTATTAATAGTCCTAATATGATTAGAAAAATTGGGTTCTGATTAGAACTAGAATTTACATGTTAAAAGTATAACTAAAGGGTTTATTCATCTTGATTTTTGGTTTTTATAAATTGATTTCTATTGATCTTGATTCTAGTTATATTCTTAGTGGATTCATTTAGCATGTGTTTGATTATAGAGAAAGGAAACAATTCCATGGAAGTGTATTCCATGGAATCAGTTTCCCGGGGGAGGCGAGGAAAGACTTTTCATAGAATTCCATATAATTAAGCTTAAAACATACTTTAGCCCACGCTTTTTCTACAATTCCATGAAAATAGATTTTTGATCAAACGACAGAAAACACGTTGTATCTTTGATCAAACAACAGAAAACACGTTATTTCCATGTAAAGATGGTTATTTCTATGGAATTTACTCCTATCAAATACAACCTTATTTTTTCTTACATTAATGGTATCGATTTAGGGCTTGGAAATTTTGCTCGTGGTTGAACCCAATATGTGTAGCCTAGTTTTGATTGGTGCAAGTGAATTAAGTTCATTTAGGGCTTGAAAATTTTGCTATTGGCGCAATAGGTTTCAATCGCCTTGAAGAAGAAATATGTGAAATTAATGGTGATGAAATTCATACTGAGATCAAAATGGTGGCGGTGGCAGAAGGAGCTGGTTTCATCGGCGACATAGACATTGAGCAAGATTGTCGATGTTTTCTATGAACTTTAGATACCAATCTTTTTTTTAGAACAAAAAATGCGAACAAATAATAATTTATAATAATAATAAAAAGTTTCATCCCTTAATATTTTTAAATGTTGGGTACCAAAACAATGCTTTGAACATTTGGTGGACACCAACCATTAAATAACCCAAATCATAATGTACTAGTCAGTATTGCGACTTTGTCATTTACTTAGATTCACACCACAACTGGGTCGCGATAAAGATCAGGTAATTTGTATCATCCTAGACCACTTCACAGATCAATACACACCCCAAATCACTATAACATATGAATAACTTATTGCGAAAATCACACCCAGATTAACATCTAGAAAAAGCGCCAATCTCTCGGAAGAGGTAACCACTGTGGAAATTTGAAAACACTGGGGGTACCAAAATACACCCCCAACTTTTTCGTAGGCAATCTGTATGGACAAAATCAACACAACTCCGAGTTAAAACTCAATCATGGAAAGTGTCTAGTGTTATATCTATATATCTCTTGCGATTAGAACGTTTACAGAATTGAATCCGTGAACCTAATCACAAAGAGAGTTCTTGAACGGTACCAAAGACCAATGTCCAAGGATCAATCAAGTTGTTTCCAACAAATTAGGTTGTACATATCTACTCCTATTGATCAATGCACAACCTGTGATATTTCAATTATAAAGATAAACAATATAATGCGAAAAAAAAATAACACAGACACCAGAAATTTTGTTAACGAGGAAACCGCAGATGCATAAAACCCCCGGGACCCAGTCCATATTGAACACCAAACTGTATTAAGAAGCTACAGACACTAGCCTACTACCAATCAACTTCGGTCTGGAATGTAGTTGAGCTTGAACTCAGTCACCCACTGATTCAGTTACAGCCGCGCTCCTTAAGCCTCTTGAATCCCAGCAGGACTCCGAGCAATTGACTCCCTTAGATGACGTCACACCAATTAACAGTTGCTTCAACTCAATTGAAGACTTTAAACCAAATCCACCTCCCACATATTAAGACTATATGATTGATTTCTTGATTACGATCGAAACGGATGATCAGATCAAACGTAGGATCAAGGTGATCAAAATGGATAGCAATTTGAAAGAAGTCTAGCTATCCTCAAAATCCAGACTTATGCAACCCGGAGTGCATCCTAGATTATTATTCACCTCACAAGTATAAAACTTGCGGAATCACAATGTTAAGACGAATAGAACTTTGTGATTTCTATATATCTTGTTCAAGTGATAAATCAACAATCGAACAAGATCATGATACTCAAGTTATCAAGATAAAAGATAACTAGACCTGGCTTCAAGAATCCTAATGAAGTCTTTGATAGTCGCTAAACCCTAAAAGGGTTTCTGGAGAGGACGACTCTAGATACAACTAGGACACACCAAAAAGTAGTGTCAGGATTCAAAGATCCCAGTTTCCAAGAGTTCCCCTTATATAGACTTCAAACCATAGGTTACTTGAGGTTTATGCTAAGATAGCTTTGGAACCAAGCAAACAATATTCACCGTTAGATGAAAACTTTGAATCTTATTCACATAAATAAGATATACACTCTGGTTAGGTGAACCGTAACCGAACCGACATGGTTAGGCGAAACTAGCCGGTTTGAACTTGCAAGCTTAACACTCATTTTCATGAACACAAATACATTAATCATGAGTCACAAACATGTGATCAAATGAGTCTAGTGTTTTATAGAATTGATCAAATGCAAATCATCTTGTAGAAATAATTTAATCGCACAACATAATCGACATAGTTTGTAAATGCACAAAGTACAAATACATGAGTCGTTCGTGAATCGGCTGAGTCATGGTACGCGGACTAGTTTGCAAACTTAAGAGCAAAACCGAGTTCCGGAGTTGACAGAATTTTTTCAGTTAACGTACCAGTTTGCAAAATTAGGTGCAAAACTAAGTTCCGGAGTTGACAGAACTTTTTCAGTTTGCGAGCCGGTTTGGAAACCTTAAGACTTTACCGGTTCCAGAGTTCACATAATGATAGACGCATTTATGTGTCTATTTTCATCTCTATTGTATATATTATTAGTACCCATTTTTGTACTTATTATGGTGTTTTATGTCTTTGTAGGTATTTTTAGAGAAATAAGCTCTTGCGACGAAATTGGCTCGTAAAGTGGTGCTTTACACCCAAGGATAGAGTACTAAAGGCACCCCAGAAATGCACCGGAAGCACCCCAGAAATGCACCGGAGGAACCCCGAAAAAGTGTTAAAGGCACCCACCAAAATTACTAAAGGCACCCTAAAAATGGATAAGGGCACCCCCCAAGGCAGCCGAGCTACTAAAGGCACCCGAGTTTTGGATTCAGGGCACTTCACCTTCATCATTTGAAAATGGATTTTGGCGGGAAATTTCTTTTCTTCACTGGCAGTTGGTTCGATCGATTTTTGATGATGTTATGAAGAGATTAAAGGGCTGATTTCTTATGGGTAGTTGTGATATGACCTAATAAACATGTTTTGGGCTTTAGGTTCGACCGAATTTGGCTGAGTAATCCGCAAGAAGAAAACAGGGAGAAACGAGTATATCACGTGTTGAGAAGATTTTGTGGAAGATTTCGTGGAGATTAGAGCGAGTTTAACATATTTTCAGCGTGCAAGAAGTGTGGAGATCAAACAGATGAGTGGAGGAGATAAACAAGGGAAGAATCACGTAAATATCATCCCCGAGTAAAAGAAAATATTTTGGATTTATTAGCGAGATTTTTACGTGTTGATTGATATAAATAGGTTGATTGGGGTCTCACTGTGGGATGGAGAGTTTAGGGGGAAAATAGGGAGACGTTTAGAGTATAAAAAATTGAGAAAAAAAAGTTACAGGAAAAAACCATTTTTCTGCTGGTGAAGAAGGTACGAAGAACATAAGACCCTTAAAGACCGTCGTTCTTCAACAATTCCAGCGACGGTATTCCTTTATCGTTTTCTGTAACAATTGTTTTTGTAACAAATATAAGTGTTACAGAACCCGATTTTATTCATTTTTCTCCCATTTCATCATTTGTGAACCATTTTTGAGCATTAATAAAGATGAATTTTGAGCATGTTTCCATGATAATGATGAGCTAATTCTCGCGTAATCAAGGCACGGAGGAAGCTATTTATGCATGAATAATTGGTAACCATTCTATTTTTCTCTAATTTGTATTTTATAATTCACTCAATCACTACTTTGTAGAATTTTAATTATTTGCATAATTTTTCCTAATTAGTTGTGATTCAATTAGATAGGTTATGCTTTGGTTAGATAATCTATGCTTAAGGGATACAATTAATATTTGAGAATATGCTTGATAATTTGTGAATTAAGAAAAAGAGATTTTAAAAATAATTAGAGTTTTGGAATTTTTATCATCATTTATTCATGTGTAATAGTGGAATCTAGTGTCTTGGTTATTTTCACTCTAAAAAACAAAAAACAAAAAACAAAGTTGGATTAAAATTTTCTCTACTTTTAGTTTAAATAAATCTAAATTCAATTGCTTTCACAAGTCTTATGAACTCATTCTTACCACTATCTAAAATTACATCACATAACCTTTTCAGTTTTCGTACCGGTTTGGGTACTAAATTGGTCAATGAACATAAAATTGTATTGGTTCGCATACCGGTTCGGATACTTTAACCTGGTTCCCTTTACCACAGTTCCAAAATGGTTTGCATACGAATATGCATACCTATCCGTATCGCGAAACAAACAGATTTTCCAATGATGTGCATACGAATATGCGTATCACACAAATCTGTAAGTCGATATATAGCTACTTCGCTACGTGTACGAGTTCAGACATACTAGGTACGCAAACAAGGTTCCCGGACCTGAATTACACCAATACAGTTTGCATACTAGGTATGCATACCGTGTTGTATCCATACATAGGTAATTGTTCTAAACTCTCATTTCAATCATTGAAACATCCTTAGAAGACGACAATGGTAATCTCACACATACCATTAACTTCAATTAATTTTCAAGTGATCGAATGATCAATACGAAACTTCCCAAGTTAACATCAAATGACTGTCTCACACAAATCATGTAAGATGTTCAAGGTAATTTTCACATGATCATCTTTTGACTTAACATTTAGTTTCCAACAAATAGATTGTTTCCAACTAAACTCATCAAGAATACGATGAACATAGTTAAAGCAAAAAAGCTTCCAACACATATTTCGAGAAATAGATAAGCGAGATAAACTCAGCTCGAAATATCAAATGTGTATAATGTAAAAGTCTATATAGCTATACGACTTAGTCTCATTAGAAGATAGAATAAAATAGACTTATGAGTGGTAGATAAGTTTTAGTCTCCATATACCTTTTGTTGATGAAGTTCCTCCAATCTCCTCAGGTAGATCTTCTTCTTCAATTGGTGAACGCTGTGAAGTCTAAAGATCAACTACACATTTTATCCTAATCCGAGACATACCTATAAGTAGACTAGAAATCCAGTATATAGGTTTGATCAACTAAACTTGAAAAAAATCTTGAGATAGCAACGCTTGCGAGTTCGACCAAGCAGTGCTCTAACACTTGTTGATGAAGTTCTCCAAAAGCATTGGTTGATCTTCTTCTTCAAACGGTAGAACGCAAATAATGACTGGTTCGTTTCTCAACGACCTATATCCTAGACCGAGACTTAACTAATTGTAGACTAGAAATCAAGATATAGTTTTGACAACTAAATTTGACAACAAGCTTGAGATAGCAACACTTGTGAGTTCGACCGAGCAACGCTCTAACAAAATTAAACATGCTCTATTCTCCATTAATTCTGAAAGTGCTCCCGGGTCGGATGGTTATACTAGTAAGTTTTTCAAAGATTTTTGGGAAACCACGCACCCTCAATTAATATCCATGGTCCGCATATTTTTATCACCTTAAATATTCATCCTCTCTTGAACCACACAAACATAAATCTAATTCCAAAGGTATACCACCTATCAAAGTCATCTGAATTCAAACCCATCAGCCTCTGTAATGTCACATACAAAGTTATATCCAAAATCCTAGTAAATCGAATAATACATTTCCTTCCATTCCTAATAAGTCCATATCAAAGTGCTTCCATCTCACAAAGATCAATACACGATAACATAGCAATTGTTGGATAGCTATTGCATCACATCAAAACTTCGACACCCACAAAAGACCCAAAAGTGGCTCTTAAAATATTCAGAAAGCATATGATAGCTTGGATTGGGGATCCATCAAAACAACTTTTACTAAATTAGGATTTCCAACCATATTTATATAATACACCATGCCTTGTATCACCACAATTACCTACTCAATCAACATCAATGGTACATCACTCATACAAGAGCCATTCGACAAGGAGATCCTCAATCTTCCTACATATTCATAATCTTTGCAGAAATGCTGCCGACAAATCTGGGAAACCTGGAAGCTCATAATCATGTAGGAGGTTTACGCATATCATTAAAGGAACCGCCTATTTTACATCTAATATATGCATAAGACCTCTTCATTACTTACAAGGATTCCCCAGAAAGAAACACTCACCTCAAAAGGTTACTCCAATCCTACAGCTCTTCAGCAAGGCAGGTAATCAATACGGGAAAATCTATAACCATTCACCATCCAAGACTGCAACCACATGACATAGACACTCTGCACCAATTCTTTGACATGCCAACCACCCCGACCCCACATATATACCTAGGGGTACATTTCAAGCAAGGGAAAACCTCTGGTCACATATTCAAACTGCTACTTCAAAGGTTGGCACGTAAAACCCAAGAGTGTATGACAAAATATTTTACTCAAGCAGAAAGGTTAGTGCTAATTAAAACTTTATTGATTCCTACCTTCAACCACCTTATCCAAACACAGCTCTTCCCCACTCATGTGCACAAAACAGATAGATCGAATAGTCATGAATTTTTCTGGGGTCATAACTCATCAGTCAAAAAACTTCACCCGTTAGAATAGGACAAACTAAACAAACCGATCACCAAAGGGGGACCAGGCATAAACAAAAGTATTCATCATAACAAAACCTTATACATGAAAAGAATTTGGAACATTCACACCAACCCAAATTCTATTTGCACCCACCTATACAGAGAAAAATATCTCAAACATCAACCAATATTCTAAGGAACAACACTCATACCTTCTTCCCCAAGCCTTCAATGAAAACAAATGGACTCCCTGATACCTACCTTCCAACAATTCATATTTCTTCGTCTTAGAAACAGTTTAGAGACACCTATCCAAGCCAACTGGGTACCTCGATTTCAAAACATGGATCCTATCCAATGCTACCCTATCCAAACTTTGGATGATCTCATTGACTCGGTTACTCATAATTGGAATCATGAGCTGAATGTTTTCCAACACATCATAAACATCCACATTTCCCTAGATAAGCCTCTAGACAGATTCACTTGGCCACATTCGGAATCTGAAAAATACAACACCGCGTCCGGATATAATTGTCTAATCCTACAAGATAACCACTCACATCGAAACCCCCTCCCAATCACTAAGCTTACGTGGTCCTTATCATGTCCACCAAAAATTCAGCTTTTCTTGTGGAAATCTTTCAATGAAGGTCTTTCAACTTTTTTTTTATCTTACATCGCAGCAACATCATAGATTCCAACATATTCCCCCGTTGTCTAGTTTCAGTAACTACCTGGAACAACCTCTTCAACCGCCTTTCATCAAACCATCCCACCACTCGCAACTCCCCAACCATATTAACTCTCCAAACAACCATCTCGCAAATTCCGTAAGAACCTGGACCTATATCTTAAATCACGGCATATTGTTTGCTATTATGAGATCTTAGGACGACCATAAACGAACTCATTTTCAAACAATACCATACTCCTCCAGAAGACATCCTGGCAAGATCTTTGACATAACAACACGAATTTAGAATGGGAAAAAAAGAAATCACCCTCACCCTCCAGAATTGCATCAACCAATAACAAAACAACAACAACTATATCAGCAGATGGTCCAGACCAGAATCTGATTGGATAAAAATAAACACTGATGGTGCTGCTAGGGGTCACCCAGGAATAGAAAGAGCAGGTATCATTTGCAGGGACTCGAACGCGCGAACTGTGATGCCTTATACACAACCTTTAGGAATAACTATTGCGCTAACGGCCGAGACATGGGCAACACTGATTATATCCAGGGCAACAATGGAGCCGACAATGGCCAAAAGATTTATTTGAAACTGACTCAGAAAATCTCATGCGCTTCATAAAATCGTCGGCTGAAGCACCTTAGTCTATCTCTGGAATGATTGACGAAATAAAACAAAGAACGCGATAAATCCCTCAGTGTAATATACACCACAACTACATATAAGAGAATCAAGCAATAAATCGTCTAGCAAACCATGCAACGAACGGAAATCAATCGCGAAATTTTTCAACAACAATATAGAACCATGCAATTCCATCTTTTCTTAATCAAATTCTATTCAATAACTCTTTGTCTACCCACATATAATAATTATCTAGGAATGTTTTTCTTTATCTTCATGCATCAAAGAAGAAGAAAAATAGCCTAAAGTTAAACCGAAGTTAGACATGCGGTGCATGAGGTTTGTCTCATTTCATGGAAATTGAGAGATAAAATATTTGAGTACACCAACAAAAAACGAGAACCCACACGGTCCCAACTCTAGGTCAATACTTAATTTTAAGTGAGGTGGGCTGGCAAAAATGGTAGGTATAGCAAATTGCAAATTTTGAAAATCTCTATCATAATTGTTTTTATTCGTGTGTTCTTTTTTTCTTGTTCCACTACCCAACACATCATTTTTATTTTTAATCATTCCTAACTAAAAAAAAATCGCATCCATGACTCAATAAAAAGTAGGTCATCTTCGGGACTTGGACAGACACGGATCGCATTTGGCCACCCATACAGTGGATTTATAAGTGGATTTGGTGAACAGATGAGTTTAATTTTGCCTATCACACGCCTGAATATTTATAGTGTATATATAATGAGTCACAAAAATGTAATATGTTCGGTGAATATCACTCAACAAGATTATTAACTAACTTCCTTTCTAATTGGCGCACCACCGCGCTCCGTCTCCAGCCAAGGAGGGAAGTTGACTTGCTTTCCTATCGATAGATTGAATGTCCTCTGGTGATGAATTTAAGACAAAATGCTAAGTTAACAACTCAACTATTACTTACAGCTTTTAGGACTGACCATAAACTTTAAATGAATATGGCGCTAATCAAGTGCAATTTATAACCGACATTTTTCCACCAACTATATTAAAAGGGTGGGGGGGGGGGGGGGGGAAGAATAATCAAATAATCAAATGCATGCTTATTATTATTTTTTCTGGCAAGCATGCTGACAATTGATCATAGACAGCTCCAATGATAAATTGATCAAGTACTCTCGTTTTAAGGACGTTGTATTTGAATTTTGAATGTAAGTCGTCGCCAAATGCGGCATTGGATGATTGTTCACAACATAGTATGCCTTTGTAAATTTTAGAATTATTATTATGTTCTCATTAGCAAAGAATACATAATGTATCCACCTAGTTTGTCGGTTCAATAAGTTTATAGCTTGACTGTGAAAGTCTTCAACTTAAATATGGGGTAGAACTAACATTAAATGATTAATTAAGAATTAGCATTAACAATGACAATTGACAAATGACTTGTATTACTGTTTATGTCTATAAAGCTAAACCAAAACAAAAATGATGGAGGGAGATTGATGTTTGTATTTCAACACCTTGAGGAAAACATGGGTTTCCGCACAAGCCTTGTACTCCCTCCGTACCACATATATAGGCGGAGGGGGACAATTCTCTTAGATTAAGAAGATCGCATTGGATTCATAATTTCTCGTACCTTTTCTTATTTTGCCCCTTGTTCTATTCCTACTACAATTTTCCATGCACAATAAATAAGGGTGTTTAGGAGAAAATTAATCTTGAAACTAGGACTCCGCCTATCTAGTGGGACAAATAAAAATCAAAATTCCGCTTATATAATAGGTACGGAGGGAGTACAATTGAAGGCTGCTGGATATATCCGGGCTGCTAATTTAGGGCCAATCAGATTAGGTTTTTATTTTTGAAAATTGATCGACTTATAAGAGGTTACCGATGTGCCTCGAATGTGCCTCGAATCTCCATCTCCAAAAGAATTACATAAAAAGTAAAAAAAATTACAACAAATAAACCAAAACAAAAACAAGTACTAGCTATAATAAAAAATAGCTAAAAAGATAAAAAAAAATATATTCACAATTCTTCAAAAGCATAGAAATTCATCGTTCTCCTTCGGTATCCAAAGAGTTGTCTTCAAGTAATTATAGTATGTATGTTGCCACAAGCAAGTTGTGAAAATTGAACGTCTACACTCGTGATAAACTAACCATACGGAGTCCCGAGCCCTTCTATCAATAACAACACTAATAGAACTTTTAGGATGGCTTACACATGATACAAAATTCATGATTGAGAATGAAGGTTTAGTCTTTTCTGCGATCCAGGATTCATGAGATGATAGTTGCATCTCTAAAGAAATACAACTAGTTAAGTCACGATTTGTAAAATCAAACCAAGATAATACATAATCTAATGATTTCAACATCATAGTGTTTCATAACAGTTGTCACTTCTAGGTAATCAAATGAACTACACATGCAGTTCAGGAAAAACCAAACTTGAACTAAAATGAAATTTAAACTATAAACTACTGTCAACTAGATTATTTTGATAAGACCTAAGAGGTATCTTAGGGTTTTAAAAAGGAGGGAGAATCCATAGATAATCTTATATGGACACTATCTTACAAGATTTATACCAATTTTTCTTTAGAGTCCAAACGACAATGAAGTTGAAGTTAATAATATGTTCTTCTTATTAAACTCTAGATTCCTACAAAATATTAGCCCGATTCGAGATACCAAACCTCACCATCTACTGATTTTAATTTTGACCGTTAATTTTAAACGATTAATTTTCAAAGTGGCACATGGTGGTGTTATACATCTCGGATTGCGCTCATATTATTTTATTTTATTTTGCAGGATTGTCTAGTTTCATTAAAAAAAACGTATAACTAAAGTGTTGGCTTCAAATTCATTGTCGTTTGGACTCCAAAGAAAAGTTGGGTCGAATCTTGTAAGATAGTGTTCATATAAGATTGTCTATGGATCCTCCCTCCTTAAAAAGACTAAGATCATTTATTTTTTATGGAACTGATTCGTTTGAATTCAACTGAAATCACCTAACTCATCTGGACCTGACTCGATTTATTTATTTATTGAGTTAGGTTTGACTCAACTGACTCAAAAATTGCGAGTCAGTGACTTGGTCCCATAAATCAGTGGCAGTTTATTCCCTGACTTAAATAGTTTATTTCAAATGAAATTTACAAGCATTACAACCTACATGTATTGATATATCGAGCCCAACTACCAGTAAAATTAATTGGCAAGGTGTTATTCATTTATGACTGATTTTGGTTCGTTTTCCCTTACGATTAAGCATAAACAGCAGGGTTGAAGATCAACCACGCCGAATCTGGGTTGTTTTTACCATGCTTTGATAAAAAAATCCTAATACATTTTCTCTTTTCTGAAAAATCTATAACTCTAATTCTCGAACACTAACTATAATCTAATTAAACTAATCTTAAATAATTCAATTCATTAACAACCAATTAAGTATAAAAAAATTTGTTGATAATAAAAAAATACGTGGATAAAGGGTTTTTTTAAGATTTACTTCTAAAAACTATTTTGTTTTATTATATATCCTCCAATTATCTCCAATCGCTCGAAAATGTGCAAGGTTTTGAAGTGATATAAATAACATGAGTGAAAAAGTAGGGGTATAACAACCACACGCAATAATTCGTTCGGCAATCTGTATGGACTAAACTCCAATATAATTCCGAGAGCACCAACTTAAAAGTGAGACTCAATCAAGAAATATATCAAAGAGCTTTATCTCTATTTCTCGATATAATCAGCAAATCGAACAGATGGGAATCCGTGAGCCTGGTGGAGATGAGAAATAACTTGGACGGTACCAAAGACCAATGCCCAAGTTTCAATCAAGTTATATTCAACAAACAAGGTCGGATTTATCAACTGATTGAACTACGCATAACTTGTGATATTTCAATTATATAAATAAATATAATGCGGAAAAGAAATAACACAGACACCAGAAATTTTGTTAACGAGGAAACCGAAAATGCAGAAAAACCCGGGACCTAGTCCAGCTTTGAACACCACATTGTATTAAGCCGCTACAGACACTAGCCTACTACAAGTTAACTTCGGACTGGAATGTAGTTGAGCCCTAACCAAGTCTCGATTAAGGTACAGTCGTGTTCCTTACGCCTCTAAAACCACTGCGGATTCCGCTCACTTGATTCCCTTAGCTGATCTCACCCACAACTAAGAGTTGCTACGACCCAAAGTCGAAGACTTATATTTTTTTTTGTCTCCCACAGATATGTTTATTCTTTATTCGGTTTTTGTTCCGTCTTTTGATAGAAATCAAGGTGAACAAGAACCAATTGATAATCTGGTCTTATACTCCCGAAAAGAAGCCTAAAAATATCAATCACCTCACAATAACCCAACCGATTAACAAAAAACGTTATTGCGGAATCACAAGAGTCTGAGACGAATAATTATTGTGATTACTTTTTATATCTTACTTATCGGAGATGAATCTCGAGTGAATCTTAGAGAAGATAAAACTCAATAAGATAGAACAAGTAAGATCATATTACACAACTACAGAGAAAATAGTTGGATCTGGCTTCACGAATCCCAAATGAAGTCTTCAAGTCGTTAACTTAATATGGTTTTGGAAAAACCTAGGTTAAAGGAGAATCGACTCTAGTTTGCAACTAGGACACAGGAAAGTGCCGGGATTAGGTTTTCCAGTTGCTAGAGTTCTCCCTTATATAGTCTTTCAAATAAGGGTTGCTTACAATCAAAGCTAAGATAGCTTAGTAACAAAGCATTCAATATTCACAGTTAGATGAAATTCTGATTTAAGATTCAAGCTAAGTCTGATTAATCTCCACAGTTAGATGGTCTTAGCTTGTTACACAAAAATGAAATATACTTATATTTAGATATGGGTAACCGTACCTAAACGTGTATATTGAGTTGGCTCAATAACAGTTAACCGAAGTTAGCCATATGGACACTTTTGTCTTAACCATATTCATCTAACACTTCTAGATCAAATATGATGATCAATCAATCATGAAAGATTATCAAATGAATCTCATTGTGTTTCAAACAGAGTTGTTCAATTGTTCACTATCTCATAGAAATATATATGAACAAATTGAAACAAAATCAAATTGATTCGTAATCGTACAAAGTACTTATACAAGAATCAATTCATGGACATTAAGCCACAGTTTGCAAAGATTGCATTCCTTAATTCACAAATGTTTTAGTTTATGAGTATGAGAATCATAAATAATCAATTTTAGAACTTAACCACTGAGTTCGCCAAGTAGGTATGCGAACAGAAGCTCTGTACCTTGGCCTAGTCAAGCCGTTCGCAAACCCGATTCGTGAACAACCGTCCCGGAACCAACTCAGGTAAACCCGTTCGCATAATAGGTACGCAAACAAGAGTTCCGGACCTGAATCGTTACAAAACAGTTCGCATACCAGGTATGCATACCGTGTTGCATCCAAACATGGGTAATTGTTCTAAACTCTCATTTCAATCATTAAAACATCCTTAGAAGACGACAATGGTAATCTCACACATACCACTAGCTTCAAGTAATTTTCAAGTGATCGAATGATCAATACGAAACTTCCCAAGCTAACATCAAATGACTGTCTCACACAAATCATGTAAGATGTTCAAGGTAATTTTCACATGATCATCTTTTGACTTAACATTTAGTTTCCAACAAATAGATTGTTTCCAACTAAACTCGTCAAGAATACGATGAACATAGTTAAAGCAAAAAAAATCCAACACATATTTCGAGAAATAGATAAGTGAGATAAACTCAGCTCGAAATATCAAATGTGTATAATGTAAAAGTCTATATAGCTATACGACTTAGTCTCATTAGAAGATAGAATAGAATAGACTTCTGAGTGATAGATAAGTTTTAGTCTCCACATACCTTTTGTTGATGAAGTTCCTCCAATCTCCTCAAGTAGATCTTCGTCTTCAATTGGTGAACGTCGTGAAGTCTAAAGCTCAACTATACATTCTGTCCTAATCCGAGACATAGCTATAAGTAGACTAGAAATCAAGTATATAATTTTGATCAACTAAACTTGACAAACAAGATTGAGATAGCAACACTTGCGAGTTCGACTGAGCAGTGCTCTAACAATGAGTGAGACACCAAAATAAATATATAAGATAATTGTAGGTAGACCTCCGAAAAAACAACACAAAACCGTCAACCCCTAACTAAATTCTAAAACACGAAAACAAGTATATATTTTGATAAACGGTGGCGAAACGAGGATTTAATTGAGAAAGCTTAAATATTTTTATATAAATTGTCAATTTTTTTTGTTTTTTAAACACTTTCGACAATTTCTTAATTTATATGTTAAATTTATGTGATCGAAAGTAACTAATCATATTTAGTTACTCTCCCCATCCAAGTTATATAGGTGGAGGAGAGATTTTTGCTTGTCCAACTAGATAAGCGGAATTCTAAATTCTAAGTGGTTTTTTCCATATATACCCATATTTATGATGCGTAGATATCACCATAACTAACTTGGTATTTCTCGTATCGAGAATATAACAAAAGGTTAGACAACAAAAGAGATGAATTTTTATGATGCCTAGAAAAAAAATTTAAATGTAAATATTAGGGTTTTTCGCCTATATAATTTGGACAGAGAGAGTATGACATAAAGATTGGTTGTGGTACTAATGATAGTACGCATCGGAGACCTCAATGATAAAAATTTTTATGACGTATGTAATATGGGGTAAAATAAAATGCTTGTTAAATGATTATATAAATTTAGTAAGATAGAGACAGGGTTAGACAATCCTTGATTGTGCTCCTGTGGGTGAATCACGTAGGCATGCATGCATGCTATGAAAAAAACATTATATGAGGGACAATTTTGGAGTTGTTTAGTTGGATGGTCTATCAAGAATTTTTGACAGATATGTCAATTAATGATTCTTTGTAATAACAAACATGATAATAAAAAAGAAGAGGGTTACATGCGAAATAAGCTAATTTTCATTTGACAAAATCCAAGATTAAACCAGTTCACTTTTTAGAAATCATTCTTCATTTTACTTCAGAATTTCTCTCATTATATATCGGCTTATTAAATTTTGAACCTAATTATTGTGTTTGACCATATCAACGTGGAGATATATTTTCTCCCCTAGTTTAAATTCAAGGGGACAAAGGAAATTTTGGTGTTAACTTATAGGTGATTATAGTGTTTAAGATAATATTATATTAATAAGATTTTGGAAGTTTAAAGTTAATTGAATTTTTTTTGAGGAAAATTTTAAGAATTGTTCGAAAAATAAATGAAAATAAGAGTATAAGATTTTCGTGCTCTGGAGACATTCGAGATATACATATACACTATGCTAACTGTTAACATATAATAAGCCCTCGTATAAATTTATATAGATATAATGATTCATCTAGGTGTCTCACTCGGAAGTTGTTGCATTGCTTCTACAAGTAATGTTCCACCTACTAATTGTGATATCCTTTACCTTTCAGTGTTTGAGAATGCATTCTTCTAAAACCTCTTCATTTATATAACCAAAATAGGATTAGGTTTCTGTTCTCAATGTTGACATTTGCATTATCTTCAATGACATGTTTTGTTTTTTTTATTCTCTTTCAAATTTTTCTTTCTTAAGGATCCATTGTATCCTTGACATTCTTATTTTGTATTCCCTTGTATAATTTTTCTCCATCATAAGTAAGTTTTTTTTTTTTTTGAACTATATCTCCATATCAACATAGCTAGGAAAACTGTAGTTTTAAGTTTAAAATATCTCACACTTAATTAATCCTCCAAACACTTTGAGTCTACATATCTTGAGAAGATCCAACAAATCTTCTTTTTATCTATTATAGTTTCTATATGAAGTCTCTGGAGTAGTCCTTTTTTCTCTCAACTGCAACTGGTATTGGAAAGATTGACATGTTGTAGATTAACAAGCTAGCAAGTGATGTTTTGAGCAATACTAACCTCCCTCCCTTAGATATCATTTTCATCCGCCATGGGGCTAACTTCACATGAAATTTGTTTAATATGGTTTCCCAAATTCGTGTGGACATGCAGGTATACCCTACAGGCATACATATATATTGCAGAGGTAATTTCTCAATCTTAAAGTTGAGAATCTCAACAATTCCACCTATTCTTCTATCTGCATCCCACACTAACTACAACACTTTTATCTAAATCGACCCTCATACACGTTACAAATCAAAAACATGTTTTCCAAAACCCATTTTCTTGTATTCAGAGACGCTAATGTGTCATTTTTAAAATGCATGTGTGACATCATTGTTAAATAAGCTCTGAAACATGATCATATCCATTACATTCTTCATGAGAATTGAGAAAGCTTCAACTACCAATATAAACAAGACTGGTGGCATTGTGTCACCTTACCTTATTCCCTTTTGAGATTAAAATCCACTTATAGAGTTGCAATTTATGTTGAGAAAATATTGTGATGTGGAGATACACTCTTGTGTCCAGCTCCTGCAAATCATACCAAATCCAGAATATTTTAATACATGATTAATGGAGTGTCAACTCACATTATCAGAGCCCTTTTAAATGTTTAGCTTACATAACATTCCAGGTTGCCGCTCTGTGAGTCTATTAGTTATCCTGCCATTAAAATATTATTCAATATGTGACTTCCTTTGATAAAGGCCCCTGGTTGTCAGTGATCAACGTTGGAATGATGGATTTGAGTCTCTTAGCTAAAGTCTTGGACATAATTTTATACAGTCCACTGAGTAGATTTATGGGCCTAAAGTATCATGGAGGGTTGAACACCCTATTTTTTAATCAAACTGATGAAGGGATACTTTTTTCTCCAACCCTTTGCTCTATGGAATTCATTCACAGATCCTTAATAATAGACCAAGCTACCTTGAAAAGTCTCACAGGATACACATCATGTCCAGAATAGTTGTTATTCTTATTTATTTTTGATTTTGCAAATGAAATTATTTTAGAAATTGAAGCGTGTCGTAAGTGCAACAAATTACTTTAGATATTTTTCACTAATACTAACAATAATATAACATTAGTAAGGATCATTCCCACGAGGAGTTGTGTAATGGCTATTTGTTTCCAACTTTTCATGTAACCAGGGAGTAGTAGAATTATTAAATAAAGGTTAAAATTAAGGTAAGAAAAACACTGGTTAAGGATTTCATCTTTCATCCGAATCATGCTCCTCAATCAATTAGAATCAACATCCATTGTCTCTTTATACCAATATCCCTAGAGCGCCCCATCGGGAGCATATTTTGGCAAATTCCTTGTGTCATCACATACCATAACGATGAACCTGTGAATATTACTTAGCGAACAACCTAACACAATGTGTTATTAAGTTTAATCCTCCAAGTGTGTTAGTTCCTTTGAATTAGGCTAATCAATGCAATAAAAATACTACGAGTATTTTTTTTAACATATGTCAAGCTTCTACAAGAAATCATACAATCATTAATCACATTATGCTACTTGTAACCAGATCTATTGATTATTTCGTATCTCCAAACCCCTAGTTTAGCTTTAGATATGATTCATATGAACACATGGTCATTCAATTTGCAACTCAAATGAGAAAGTCTTCAATCATACATGGCGATATAAAAAGTAGAACATGAACGATATAAAGAAATCTTAACCATCAACAATGATCAACCAGATTGATCCACATGTTTAAGGCTTCCAACTACATCCTCTACCAATAGTAAAATTATATCCTCATGGGCCGGTGTACTAAAACCCATGGAAGATATATGAAACAATAAAAATGGATGATAAATGACGTCTTCTTCGTGTTTGTGAGTCTTTTTATATAGTGCTCATGAAGTCTAGACTTGGAATCCTTCCGAGACCATGCTTTCTTATTTTAGAGGTCAGTTTCGCGTACATAACAGTCCCATAATTGGTTAAGTTCGGTTCCATCAACCTAGCCGTGAAACCTGACAAGTTTGGCTCCAAATTTCTTCCAGAATCAGTTAGGTTCATAACCCCTTCGACCTAGACGCAGATGCTCCTTGATGTTTTTGCACTTTCATCATTTTACTCATAATTTCTCTACAAGATAAAGGCAACTAACATTTGAAACACTTCAAATCAATAACCGTTTAGGCTGAGAATTTTCCAACCTAGCCATAGGTCTTTCTGGAACTCTTTATGCCAACTTTTGCTTCATAATCGGTTAGGTTCTTGGTGTGACCAACCTAACCGACTCTTCTCCTGGAACCTTAAACTTCCCCTCGTAGATCTTGCTCTAACTTCTTCATTTTGTATTGCAACGAATTCCTCTCCATCGGTTGGATTGGCTTCAACACTCCTATAAAACTCACAATAAACGAAGTCGAAGCATAATGATATGGAAACTAACAAGAAAGCCATGCATCTGAGTACTAAACTAGTGCAAGTAATACACCTATCATAAACTAAAATCAATCACCTAGAGTTTTCTAGCATTAACTTAATCTAATTCTTTTGAGAAAATAATTTAAATAATTTGGAAAGTTGCTAAACAAACAAGATTTTGTTTTAGATTTCTATATGAACCTTGTTCACAAAATTCCACACATCACTTTATCCCTATTTCTTTTAGTAATATAATAATATCTCGTGGTTGTTTACAACATTCGAGAGCATAGTAAATAAGAAAATCAACACCTTAATTATCATTTTGGTAATGTAACCATATTAAGCAACTAATGTAACCCAGTGATTATAGGGGTGTTTATATAAAAATTCAAAAGCATTGTAAAATAAGAAGACTGAAACGCAAATATAAATAAAATAACTAGAAAAGAAATGATAATTTTCCACAAGTGTCTAGTTTTTGTATGTAAAAATAAAATAAAATTGGTGGTAACTTATTCGACATGATATAGGAATCGCTTGAAAGAAAAAATAAATAAATTACTCCCTCCGTCCCAAATTAGATGGGCTAGTTGTAGTTTGCACAATTCTTAAGGCAAAGAGGAAAGAGGAGTATATTTAAGCATTTTTTATACGCAACGAATATAAACATGGCTATCAAATTATACATATTTCATATAGTAACAATAATCAATTAAAAGGGTAGCTTTAGAAATATCTCCTTGATTAGTGAAATAACTCATCTATTTTGGGACAAAGTTTAAAACCAACTAGCTCATCTAATTTGGGACGGAGGGAGTATATATATTAACCGATAACTTATATGTTAAATGATACAATTTCAAGCACAATGTAAGGTAAAGTGCAGTAAATCGACTCTTAAATTTCAACTAGCACCATGCTTGTTGATTGTCTTCAAAGGGAAAAGAAGTCACTTATCAAAATCCACATAAAAGGTGTTAATTATAGTAACTTATTGAGTGAATCTAATCGATTGCAACTGACTACTGAATCACCTTGACTTTCAAAATATATTTGGTCTCCACAATCCACACCAATAAATCAGATTGATTGGGAATTAGCTTCAAAAAGCACATAGGATTCTATTACTATTAGTGTAAAACTTGCTTTAGTTGAAAGGTATATTTCTCTTACAGGGATGTAAACGCTTTGGAGAAATTGCTGCATTTTCTCAGATTTAACCCCCGCCATATTTTGACTGTGTAATGACGCGCAATACAACCTTCTCTATTTCTTTCCGGAATAAGCCTTTTGAGTTTCAGTTAATAAATAAAAATAATAAAAACAAGATAATATAAAGTAGGATATATATATGAAATAGCGTACGGGGAGAATATAGATATAGAGCACTGTTTGTGAAATTCCCCCCCGGGAGAGCTAGCTAGTGGACGGTTGAAAGACTCTTTTTGAAGGCATACTCTATTCCTTTCTGCATGGGGAAGTTGCAAAAGACAAGAAAAATGTGGATCTTATCAGTGAATATGATTCTTTTTGGATAATGGCAAATGTGAATTCAAGTTAAGTCATTTTAGTGCCCACCAATATTTAGATGCTTCTGTTTCTGTATGCTAAATGGACGTTCTGAATTGACTCACTAAAAGTAGAAAAAACAAGAGGCTGAATTGATTCCTCTTTAAGAGGGTGATATGACAGAAATCTTCTGTGCATCAACATAGACAGCATGTACCAGGTTCTAATTTTTTACATACTCATTTGACCCCCAGCCATCGCAGCCAAATTTCTAGTATCAAATTAGGAGTTACTCAGGCCATCCTAGGCGAGGCTCATCAATTTCGCTCGGGTTGTGAAATTCTTAAGTTAATCAGAAAAAGGCGCATATAGTATTGTTTTCCTGAGAGCGTTATAACAGCTTTGGTGAGATGTTATGGTTTATTAGCAGTAACTCACGTATCAGTGATATGGTCAACTAGAACTTTAAGTATGAACCATAAAACACTGTACAGAAGTAGTTTTAGAAACACAAGAGGCCTAAAATGAATCACATCTTTAGGAGAGGAACCAAGTTACAAAGAGGAAGAGCTTTGTGTAAGAAACAATCTTCTGATTCCTTCCTTTAATTCTGTAGGCGTATAAAGTGAGTTAATAAAAGTATTCATGAAGTTATTGGACCTCAATTTACTAAAGATGTCCATTAGTAATTAATTAGCCAACCATAACATTAAACACGGAAAATTATTTTTCTCCACCAAGAAAAACAAATACTTATTTTAACACTGTTGTTAGCCCAACATGCAAAAACATGGGATATTAGCAGTGACCCAACAAGGCATTTTGGGTGTGGCTACAATCTATATTCTGCATTTGTTAGCCGAAAACTAGCGGAAATTATAGATAGTAAGAAACACCAAATAACAAATTTTCAAGTAACTTGCACTTCCCATCAACTATGAGTGAATTATATTTCGGTTTAGTACACATTTGAACCTAATTCTTCCAGTTAGTAGGGGCGGATCTATGTACAGACTCCCCCTGGCTTAAGCCACCCCTAACAAAAAAAAAAAAAGTTCATATAGGCAGTAAAAGATAGCCCATCTTAGTTGAAGCCCGTGTATACCTATAGCCAAGCCAGGGTAAGAACAAGATAAAGCCAAATTTATGCGTGAAAGAGAAAGAAAATTTCTTTGCTTCTGTTCATCGAGCAGGAGAAAGAAGAAAAAAAAAAAAGAAAACCCTAGGTAAGATTATTTGATCTGATCTAATGGGTTACAGATAAATCTATTATTGAATCTGTTGGCCAGAAAAACGCCTCAATTTTTTTGCGGGCTTTAGCCGCCCAACATCGTGCATAATTTTTTCCCCAAGCCCCCCTAATCTTGAAACCTAGTTCCGCCATTGCCAATTGACATGCTTTACTTTGTGTTTTTAATGGGCTACACTACGGCTTAGTCCAGTAGTCATTCGGATTATCATTCAACTTCAAAAATAGCAAGATTGCTAATAGGGGGTACCAAATTGCTTAGAGGTGTACCAAAATACATATAGGACAAAATAGCCATTGCCTTTGGGTTGGTACACCCCCAAGCAAATTGACACCCCCGATTAGCAACCTTGAAAAATAGTGGTATATTCTTTTGATTATAATTCAAGGGAAAGCTTAAAGCAATTGTTGAAAAAAAAAGAAAAGAAACAAGAAGCGTGAAATGCTTTCGAGCATAAGAATTTTGTTTTTGCACGAAACCATTTAAGCAAATGATTTTTGGCCGTTGATTATTTTTGTGGTTGGCCTTTCATTAGAGATTAATGGCTAAGATTCTAAATCATTTAGCGTAACCGCGCTAAACCATTAACAGCTTTTTCTTTGAATCTTTCCAAACCAGTAGATGTAGCTCAAGGTGACGTGCGTCTTGAAGCTGAAGTTTGAAAAGAAGCATCACTAGACTCGGCCCAAGAACATATACATACTACCTAAATTGGTCTTCACTGTAAAGTGTGTCGAAATGAGTATTCAAGAGCTTATAAGAGGATGGTGGGTATCTTACGTCTTTTATGGCTCGGCAGGCTTCATTCTATCTAAGAAACTTCAAGCATTAAAGAGCGACATTAAGGATTGGAGTAAGAACGTGTTCAGAAAAGTAGATAGGAAGATAGAAAGCATTATTAGCGAAATTTATGATCTTGACACTTGTGAACAACAAGGCTATCTCTCCATCTCAATCCTTGAAAAGGGAGAAGCTAAAACGGGATTTTGAGAATATGGCAGACGGAAAGCATATCATGATGATTCAAAAGGCAGGAATGTACTAGGATACAGATGGGGACAGAAATACAACTTATTTTTATAGAAAAGCTAAGTTACAAAAGAGGAGAAACACGATAAGGTCCCTAAAGATTAATGGTCAGTTGACGGAGGATAAACAACTCATTAAATCTTCGATCACTGATTTTTTATCCGATTTGTTTGAAAAGAAAAAGTTCTCAAGGCCTTCGGTTAGTAACATGAAGTTCAAACAGATAACCAAAGATATGGCTCTTCAATTGGAAATTCCTATTTCCGAATCGGAGTGTGTCGATGCCCTAAAAAGATTGCGTCAGAATAAGGCACCAGGCCCAGATGGTTTTCAAGTTATAGTAATTCGCAAATGTTGGCCGTTCATGAGAGACGATATTATGAAAGGTGGTTGAAGACTTTATAAGTGGGGCACGCTAAATTGGAGACTAAAGACTACCTTTTTATCGTTGATTCCTAAGAAGAAAGTTGCCAAAGAAATTAAGGACTTCATACCTATAGGGTTGATGGGAACAGTGTACAAGATGATTTATAAAGTGCTCATGGAAAGATTGAAAACGGTATTGTCGTTTTTTATTTCCCATCAACAGTCGGCCTTTATTAAAGGAAGATAAATTCTGGATTGCGCTCTTCTAGCCAACGAGTGCCTTGATTCGAGAATGAAAAGTGGCATTCCGGGAGTTATAGGTAAGATATATTTCGAGAAGGCATCCGATCATGTTTCTTAGGGTTTCGTGGATGAAGTGCTAGCTAATTAAAATGGGTTTTGGAGATCATTGGAGGAAATGGATTCAAGGATGTATCACAAATACTCCTCTATCGGTCCTTATAAACGGCTTTGTGCATACAAAGTTTATAACAGGCAAGGAACTTGGGCATATAGGATCACGATGAGCTGCGATGGGTCAGCATCACCCACCTCTAATTCACAGATGATATGCTAGTTTTCCTTGATGATTCCATTGAACAACTGAATCATCTGAGATACTATGTTCTTGGGTTCGAGATGTTGTCAGGCCTTCGAATCAACTTTGCAAAATGCAGCATATTTGGTGTCACGAGAGCAACAAACTTGGACTAAATATCATCGATTTTAGGTTGTAACTCCGACATTTTACCATTTTATTATTTGGGTCTTCCGCTTGGTGATACTTCAAGGGGATTGCAGAATAAGACTCAATTATTGAAAGAATCAAGGGTCGGCTTTCTTCATGGAAACGCTTCATCCTGACTAAACCGGGTAAGTTGTCTCTTGTTAAGAGTGTGTTATCTAGTAT
Source organism: Papaver atlanticum (assembly GCA_023531105.1). Taxonomy (NCBI): domain Eukaryota; kingdom Viridiplantae; phylum Streptophyta; class Magnoliopsida; order Ranunculales; family Papaveraceae; genus Papaver; species Papaver atlanticum. Next base: position 2,453,633 of record JAJJMB010008334.1, read on the forward strand.
ATTCCTAGCTATATACATGCTCTCGCTCTTTATATCTCCTCCCAAAATCATAAAGTTATTGAACAAGTTATAAAAAAAATTCATATGGGATGCTTCCGAGACTAAAAAAGGTTACCACTATGTATCATGGGAGAAGTGTCGTATTCCTCTGAAATGTGGGGGATTGGGCAACAAATAAAGCGTTTTTTTCTCGAAATGGTGGTGTCGTTTTAACAAGGAAAAACAACAATATGAAAAAATGCAATGGTCCCAAAATATGGGACAGCTGCGATGGATAGAGAGACTAAAAAACTTAAACTAGGGAACGGTTTTGGAGTTTGGAAACATATTTACAATCATCTTAAAACCTTCAAGCACTGCACAAGTCTCAAGCTAGGAGACGGCCAAATGATCAAATTTTGGGAGGACACTTGGGTAGGGGAAGAACCACTTAATACAATATTTCCTCATATTTACTCCATTACTAAACTGGACAATGCAAAATTGTGTGAGCGACGTTATTGAATGGAGGTTTGTGGAACCTAGGCCTGGACAGAAGACTATCACAAGTTCAAACTGAAAAAGTCTCTACATTGCTGGGGCTGATAGAAAACTTAATGATAGGTTCTGATCAAGACTCTTTATCTGGGTCTATTTAAGAAGAAAAAAGTGTTTTCAGTAAAGTCAGCTTATTCTTGGTTTGAAAAGTAACATTTAATAGAGGCTAAAATTTGAGCATTTGGTCAAGATCTTGGCCGCACAAAGTGGGTTTCTTTTTATGGCATATTTATCATAAAAAACTAGCTACAATGGACATCCTTTACAAGAAAGGTAAGCTTTTGGTTAATGGTTGTCTGTTGTTCCGTCATGATAGAGAGACCACTGCCCATCTGCTTATTCAGTTTGGCAATATTTATGTCGAGTTCTAAAATTGATTGGGTGATGCCTAATTGCATTGACCTTCTTATCAAAGGTTGGAGAGTGAATAACTTATCCACTACTGGTAAATGTTTTTGGCATGTGCTGCCTGCAGCTATTTGTTGATATATTTGGAATCCGAATGATATTGTTTTCAACAATGAGACGGCAAGCTTCACGACTCTCATAGAAAACATAAAAACTCAATCTTTCTCTGGTATAAAAACTTGGAATCTGTGAAACGGGTATGTCGTCATTGCTAACTGGGATCATTTTTTTTTTCTAACTTAATTTTTTGTTCAGTTCTCGGGTTTTATTTTAAGATGATATGGGTGATTTCTTTGATTCAATTGGGCTGGATGATTCGATTGAAGCAAAACAGGGAAAAAAAATTTATTCTGTATGATTTTATAAATTATAGAAGCTTGCGTGTGGATGGAGGGAGTTAAACACGACTTAGAAGGTGTTGGCAGCATGTTGGAGCAATTCTGTGCATGACAGACGCGTGAGAAGAAAAGAATGGCAATAAATTCCCGTGTTTTGCTGTAGAAGGAAAGAAGATCATGGAGAATTTATTACCTAGATTTGGAGGTGTAGTTGTGTATAAATAGGGTGTTCGGGAGCCAAGAAAGATATCTTGAGAGTTTGGGAGAGAACAGACATCTAGAAATCGAGAAATCAAGAGTTGCGGGGAATTTTTTTCTACTGCAACTGAAGAACAAGAAGAACAAGACCTGCTCAAGATAGACGGAGAAACTGTCGTTTCTCAACGGTGTTTGTGACATAATATTATAACGGCAGTTTCAAATATGCAACGTTTATTTCAAATCTGCAACACTTGCTTTGTAACGAAGAATCTGTAAAGCCCTATAAGCGTTGCAAATTCCCTGTTTTAATCAATTTCTCTTTTTTTCATTTTTATAAACAATTTTTGAGCGATGAATCATTATTTTGAGATAGTTTACATCATGGGGAGTTAAACCCCTTGGCTGAGGCAACAGAGAAAGCCATTGTTTCAATAAAATTGGTATATTTCTATGTTAATTAATTATTGTAATTTCTTTTAAGATTATTTGCAATGAACTAATATTGAATAATTGATTTTTAATGAACAAATGTTATTTATTTTAATGGATCATGCTTATGTCTAGACTTTTGATGTTCCATACTTGAGATTATACTTCAAAAATTTACTATAGACAATATAATAGAATCACTTTGAACGTAAAGAATTGCATGAATATCGATTAGATTAAATCACTTTATTGATTAATGGTCGAATTCGAGTTTCAGTATTTTTAACATCTTGATATCAATTTTCAATTGAGTTGTCTTTATTTAGTTTTTAGAAACTTAGTGTAAAATCAAAATCTTTACAAGTCTGAGAATCGAATCTTTATTTATCACTATCACAACCACATCACTGAGCGATTGATAAATTCCCTTAACCTCTGTTTCTCCCTCTTCCGTGTGCACCTTGCATACACCTAAGGTTCTTTATCTCGTGTTTCCAAGTGTATGTTTGCATACAGATAGCATAACATATCTAGGTCCTCACTTTTACATTGTGTCTAGGATTTGGTAACTATTTGAATTTGTAGTTAACTTAGCAACATAAACTAAAAAATGATGTATTTTACCATTATTCACCATAAATACAGATTTTCTAACTCTGTCAATGTCTTCTTTAAGTCTTGTCTGAACAGACAAGAAAAGAGGAGCAAGTCCCCAAGAGAGAAACGAAAACCAAAACTTAGGTGGAGTAATTATTTCTTATCTGTCAGGTGTACAACTAATAATTTATTTCTTCAAGGTTGGGAAATTTTGTAATAAGCTAGATGTGCTTTTTCTTACTTTTACTGAAAGACTGTCTTTACTATTACACAAGAATAAAACCTTACTGAAAAGAATATTTCAATATCAGAAGAATGCTTATTCATAATTTAGTGTAAAAAATGATGGCAAACTAAATTCCGGATATAAAGATTCTTTCTTGTTGAGTTGTAAGGTTGGCCATAATAGTTTTGTTTGCTTATTTTCATTTCTCCTATACTCAAAAAGAAAAATTACTTATATTTACAGATAGTGAAAACATTACCGTTCGAAATAAACTACACGAAAATCACAGATAACAAGCACTCGTGATATAAAGGCTTCCACATTTTACATTTTTTTCTCTTTTTTTATGACAAGAAATGAGGAACTTACATCTTATACGTAGTCAAAAGGAATAAAATTACATTAAAGATAACGACCTAGAGTTATTATCATCTTTATTACTCAGTTTACCCTCTTTTTTTTTGGTACAGCATAGTCCAGACTCAGATGTTAAGAATCTCAAAAATACTCTCTCAAGATTTTAGATAATGTATCTTAAAGCTTTCTGAAGGCCGCATCATCATTAAATCTTTTGGTAGAGTACAAACCTATGCATGAAAATAATAATACTATATGAAATTATTTATTTCTTTATACAATAACAAAAATGAAAAATACTATGCCACACAATTAAAAATTAAAAAAAAATAAAAGAAATTGCCACGATGTTAAAGTTGGTTTAAACCCATTGGAAGGTGGGACACCTTGTTTCAGTTTTGCTCATTTTAAACAGTCTTGCTACACACACCGAAGTATTTCACCGAAGGATTACACCGAGTGAAACAAAAAAGTGGGCCATCCCTTCACGTGGTTAGCAGGGGACTGTTTTTAGGGACCACTTTTTGTTTCACTCAGTGTGTTTTGTGGGACACTCCTTCGGTGTATATATCATTTCTGCATTTTAAATCATGAGATCCTAGTTTATTCTGCACGGCATCTTTTCCTTTTGTTTTCTTTAGTAAATGTATCTGGTTTTTGTTTGTCATGCTACGACAATTCAAAGCTCACGCCTAGTCAACAACGTCCAATCCAATGTAACAATATATTGTGGTATTGAATTGAATTGCAGTAAAATTAACTAGGTATTAACATTCAACCTAGTTGTTTGTATGGATTCATGGAGACATAACTACAATCGCCTAGGTCGAGCTTTTAGACCTAGCCAGTTCCGATACTTGCACAATTACTATACAATTTAAAGAACCAGAATTGACTAAGTTTTAATTTCGACATTATGAAGGGTGGAATTTCTTAAAGTTGAGATAGTGTATAATCAAAACCTAGTCTATTATGACCATGTTCAACAACATCCATAATCTATAATCAAAACCTAACGGATTTGGGTTTTGGGGAGTTTGGTTAATTATTTTATTTCATGTAATCGTCCAGGTAAGATTATTTTTAGCAACCCAACTAATTCTAAACACATTTTGACCAATACAAATACATGGGAAAGGATCATAAGGGTTTACTTCGTTAAAGTCATGTTCCAAAAACACATTTAACATAAACTTGTTGTTTTGTTATAGACACATTTTTGTGTCATATTTAGCTTTACTTTTATATGGTGCTAATCTTTAGTTTCATGCGGGTTTTTTCTTTTAGAATTTGATAGGTCCAATGAATAAAACAAAATTTGGCAAGGAAAATAGCTCGTCGGTTTGGACCAACCTTGTCGTGTCGAGCATGGAGTACTAGAGATTTGCCGAGGGATGCTTTCTTTGGTCTTTTAGTGAGAACTACAAAGGGTAAATAATATTATACCGATATCTACGACTTGGTATTAGTTGGAGGATCCATTCCCATTGCAATAAAAGCAAATGGTAGGACTCATGATGGAGTTTTACTCGATTCGAGTGAACAACAATACTTCTTTGACTAATATGATGTGCTTTGTTCAAATTATGTCAAAGAATGAACTAAAGAAGTGTTCTCATTGTCTCATTTCCTACGGATCCCGCACACTACCTTTCACACATTCCACCATTTTATGGTACGTCTTGCAACATATCATCACTTATCCTGGAATATGGATTGACTAAAATACTTGTTGACCAGGGGAGGGAGTTTTGAGACGAATGCAGAGAGAGGAGAGCAGTGCCGAAAGTGTTATTTTTTGTCATCTGTTTGAGCATTTCCTTGAGTGTTGCTACAGTGAATGTGAAATCAATTAAATTATTATAGCTTATTTATTCACATTGAATTGAAGAGAAGCGGTGAGATTGTTATTTTCTTTATCTGTTTGAGCATCTACTTGAGTGTTGTTATAGTGAGTAAAAAAACAATTGGACTATTGCAGCTTTTTTTGTTGAAGGAGCAATTGGGGTATACCCATTTTAATTGGAGGATATGATGTTCTCTGGGGTCTGGGGAGGTTGAGCATGTTCTTCCCCTCCCTTTCGGTTATTTGCCTTGGATGTTTCCTGCTTACTATTCAGAAGCTTCTTCTATATATTTTTTTTGCCAAGTAAAAAAAAAAAAGGTGCCGAAACGAGAAACAAGAAACAGACTACAACAAAACTTAGCCCTTCGTAAGTCAGTCCTTGTATTTTTTGCATACAAGTAATCTCATATGGTCAGAATTGGGGTATCCGATTTTAATTCCGACGTTGGTGTATAAAAAACAATATAGTGATACATCAACTTTGCATACAAGACACATGCAATTTTCAATATAACAATAATAAATACACTTCATGCACCATGTAAAAATGACAACTGAAAAACCGTATAAGTACACCAAATGCCTTTTGGTGGGTCCCATGACGTCCATCTAGGAACCATTATTTCTCAAAAACAATTCACCATTTTCCATTTTATTTGTTAAGGTATACGATTTTTTAGACGATTTTTAACATGGTACATTAAGAATCACTCTATTAACAACCCGCTTATACCTATAAATGTTATAATTGAAATTGTAGTTTCGCAACAAATTCGGAAAATTAAATTTTAGATTAAAAAGAAACGTTCACATTATATTAGCAATCCTTTACAGAACTCGCCGGATTTGGGTATACTACAACTAATTCGGGGCTAGGTGATAAAACAAAATAGGGCTATTAGGAAGTAAAACCCTAAACCCTTTAGCCATATATCTCTCATAATGGCAAAATGATTCTTGATTAATTAACACTAATCTACTAAATTAACTAAGTAAATATTCTTAGATTAAATTAGTGAAGTAAACATTTGGATTATTTGTTTTGTTAAATTTAACTTACAAATCTTGTTGGATAAAGAAATTGGATTTTTTTTTGGTTTTAAACGAAAGTGAATTAATCCAGTCAAACACTTCTCCAAAAGGGAGTTGAACAGGGTTTTGTTAGTTTAATTCTTCAAATGAGGGAAGGAATTCAGAGATTCAAAAGTCAGTCCATGAAAAGTCGTCATGCTCAACTGAACAACAATAGGTCGACCAGCTTTGGTCAGCATGATCGTTTAATAATAAAATGACGACTTTGAATAGTGACATCAAATGTTGTCATATTTTGTTTATTCCAATCATGCCGACTAAATGTTTCCAAACATCGTATGTTATGGAAATTTATACCATGCCAATTATTTGAGGATTTTCATAGAAATAATGGTATGATAAATGCCTAACTTGTTGTCATGGTGATATATTGGTAAAATGCTGACTAAACAAGGTCGTCATGGTTTGGATTTTTAATAATGACGACTTTGGTACCCGTATTATTTGTTCGTCAGAGTCGTTATTTGTTTGTCGATCCGACACCGTCGCCTACTTGACTTTCCTAGGATCCACCTCCATGACGACGAGGTCTCTTTAGTTGAAGACTTGCTCGGTGGAATCTTCATTATCAACATTGGTAGCAAAGTCAATATTCTTAGTTTGCTCACGGTGTTCACAAATTACACGAGGATGAGAAAAATAAGATTGGATTTGTACGTGCATCATCTAGGCTTGTGATTCAGAAGATCAGCCTTGACTTCGATGTTAGGATTGGATTTCACCAAGGACGGGAAGTGTTCATATATCCAAATCTATGCCAACATAAAGTATAAAAAGAATCCATCATACCAAACATTAACTACACAATCCGGCGAATACAAATGATAAATTCAATTGGATTACCTGGAGGAGACTTAGCTTCCAGTTAACTTGCTTAGTGAGCGCCCTTAAAGCCTTGTCAACTTTCCATTCATGTGGCCAACTACCACTGTTAGAGCATAGCTCGGTTGAACCCACCAAGCGTTGGTATGTCAAGTTTGGTTGTCACATTTTAGTGTGTCAAAACTAATCTAAAGTCGCTTGATTGTATAATAGAGTTAACTTCGTTTAGGTTAGACTAGAAAGTCTAGAAATATTGAGCATACAATTATTACTCAGAAGACCTGAAGAATGTGAAGAAGAAGCGAACTACAATGACAACATCATCTTAACTCTTGAGGTTAGTAATATTTCAAGTCGTGCTATATTGAAAACATAATTGTGAAGCTATATATACTATACATATTGTATTATACTCTAGTGATGTGACATGGTCATATTTGTATGATTATAGTATTAGGGAATTAGACTACGAAGTATAATGCTTATCTTTTGAACTTCGTTGATATGACATCGACATAATCTTGTATACACTGTTATGAATATGTGAATGGGTATGGTGAAGATTTCATCCTAGGAAACAATGTTTTACATTTGTTTGAAGGAAGTACATTCATGAACTTGTTTTATGAATCGAAAGGGAAATCGTTAGGCTTATTGGTACGGCTATTCATTGCATATCTTTGGATTACCAATATGTGTGAGATGGTAGAACCGATCGTAACTTTGTTATGTATCTTGGTATAACTAATCACAATGCCTGACTTATGATTTGGTATAACTAGTTTTTATTAATTAGTGTAACCGATCCTAAGTAATCACCATGAGATGGTATAATCGACATTTGTAATTGGTGTGACCGATCCTAGTAATTGGTGTGACCGATCACAGATAGTGTGTAATCGATCCTTGTAATTGGTAACCAATCTTGGTAATTGGTGTAATCGATCCTGGTAACTGGTGTGACCGATCACAAGCAATACCATGAGTATATGGTAACCGGTCCTGGTAATTGATGTAACCGATCCTGGTAACTGATGTAACCGGTCTTGGTAACTTGTGTGACAGATCACAAGTATTTCCATATTAAGGTATAACCAATCCTAGTGATTGGTAGAACCGATTGAACCCATGTATGTGTTTTTATATTTGATCAATCATATAGTGATCTTGGAATACAGGTGAACCAAGTCTAAACTTCTTTGGAAGTGTGGTATAACCGATTCCAAGAATGTAAATCCATGTAAATATGAATAAGGATTTAAAGTGAAAAGATGTCAACATACTGTGAACACGTACAATAATGCTTATCATTTATTGTTCAAAGATATTCCTTAATACTCAAGGAGATCCTGTGCCGAAATAAATTGAGAATCTTTTAATTAAGGTTATTGGTTTTATATGCTTTAATTACCATCAATTAAATGCATATCTCTAGAGAATAAAAATTAGTAATGTGCATTTACTAATTGGATATTTTCTATTGAGAGATTTCGGAAATTTTGGACAAGCATTTATTGGAATTAGGAAAACCGAATATTGCTATTCATTGCATATCTTGAGAATATTTTTGGTTTTGGAAATTCCTTGGTGTCCAAACATCCCTGGTCTATAAATACCTAAGTTTGCATTTCTAGCAAACTATTCTAAGAGCCAGGAAGACTTCATTTCTTGCTGTTTCTGGTGGAGCCGTCTAATCGGAGAGGAAAGTATCCTTAATTAGGTGAAATCTCTTACAACCGCTCGTTTAAAATCTTCTGTGGGATCAAGAAACTCTACAAGTACCATTGGTGGGAAACTAGATAATTACAGTGTTATTAGTTTTCAATTGATTAGATTGACTAAAAGTTGTTGAAACTTTGATTGCCCCTAGTTTGTTTATTCTTGAGAATCTTCTCTTCTGATATAAGATTCATTCAAACTAGATCGAAGTATCGACGAGATCTTTAGAACTGTTTGTATATCTAAAGACATCTTGTGATAATTCATTGTTAACAGACTTCGTTCTGTGTGTGATTGATTACAAGAGATTCAAGTGGTGTTGTTCAGGTGTTTATTGAAGATTAAAGAAGATTTGAAGACAAAGAAGATTTATTATTTGGTTCTCTTATCTTTGGGTGTGCACAAACCTTGATCGAATGGGATCCAACTAGAATCAGATTTATTCGATTGATTAGTTGCGTGAAATCGGCATCAATTTATAGTTTCTTGTTGGAATCTATATCGATTGAGTGCGAATCTAAACTTGACTACTTTGGTAGTTATTGGATAGATTGATCTAACCAGGCAAATGAGTTTATTAGATTAAACGGAAGAGCCTTTGCGTATGATTTGATATATATTTATCTTGAAAGATTCGAAAGAGTTGTTACCAAACATATTTGTTATTCATTTACTGTTTGGAATACGATCCAAAGGAATTGTTCCAGTGCGTGCACTCATCGAAGTCGAAAGCGCAGGGATACTGATGAAACTAAGTGAACTAGGGGTAGTTGCTTGGTCTCGACTATACGAAGTTGGTGTAGATTTTGTATATCGGCTTAATTCTGGGAGTATTCAATTCTTGACTAGGTCCTAGGGTTTTTTTGCATTTGCAGTTTTCCTCGTTAACAAAATCTTGTTGTGTGATTTACTTTTATTTTCCGCAATTATATTTGTTTATATAATTTAAAGTAAATTACACAAACGTTAACTCCATATATACTTGATAGTGATCCTATAGAGTTTGGTTAAGTCCGAACCTATTATCAAGTATCACACTTTGGTAGTCGTATTGTCTTGATTTCGTATCCATAGAAATCACACAAAGTGTGAATACCGATTTGTTGTATTGTCTCGACTCAGTCCATAGACGATCACCTTCGGTAAGAGGACTTATAGGTGGATAAATAAAAGATTGTGTTGTATTTGGGTACCCTCGTCTTTCCAGGAGGACTTTAGCCCATGTTGGTAGGCTTTTTCAAAGGATCATAAGGTGTTCCGATTGAAACTCATATGTGAAAAGTCACAATATGTTGAATTAATTTATGTTTACATGAGTTGTGTTTAGCATAACATATGTGTTTCGGGTTTTCAACTTTTGCTATTGGCACACATTAGTTAAAACCGTTTCAACCTTTCTCTGGTAAAGGTTGCTTTTGTTGTTGTTCTTTTGTTCTTGCGAGAAGATGACAACATACTGGGGGAGAGTTCTTACTTGAACTTGCGCTTAGTACTATATATTTTTGGGGAGAAGAGGCTGCGGAATTTGAGGTAACGAATTTGTTAGTTAATCGTTTTATTGTTTAAGAAAAGCTTATTTATATTGCATATATTTTGCTTTTGCGTAACTAAATTTCGGTACAATTGATATTCCATTATTGTGTATGGATGTGTGTGTGTGTGTGCTTCAATTGTTTCCGGTTAAGAAAAACTGTGTTAATTTATTTGGCTTATTGTTTGGTATCTTCTTTATTGTTGGGTATCAAGTGTTTTTGCTTAACGAAATTCAGTACAATTGCGGTGCTATAATGTCTATGTTTGTTTCAATTGCTTCCGATTAAGAAAATAATTGTGCAAGTTAATTTATTTTGGTTTGTATGTATTGTTTATGGATTAACGAAATACGGGATCATTTGTTTAGTCCAAATCGATTCCGGATAAGAGAAACTAAGTTAATTCTGATCTTAGTTAGACTCATCAAATTGGAGGATTCGGTTATTCAAGTCTAATCGAATGCCTTGACAAGAAAAACTAGTTAACTAACCTAGTGTTTGTCTTGTATAAAGAGAAAGGTCTAAGTTATTGTCTGAATAATTAGAGCCCGATGAGAGAAATAAAGTTAATTCTGATCTTTATTTTGGTCTTATCGAAATAAGCGATTGTATGTTTGCAATCGGTTTAACAAGGGAATTAAGTTTCTTAGTCTATTTTTTAAACTATTAGGGAAAATTGCTTCGGGTAATTGTTTCCTTGATAACATATTAAAACTAAATTACTTGTAGTTTAGGTTTTAATATTGGTTATCTAAAGTGGTATGTGAAACCTTCGTGCTTAACTCTTATAGGTTGTTTACAAGTCTTTTAGATTTGTAAGATCCTTTCGGTTTGTCCTTTATTTGCTCGAACCTTTGTCATTTTGTGACAAAAGGGGGAGAGATATATGGAATAAACAAGTGATTTGCAATCACTAATGAAAGGACAATTGTACTTAAACGTTATATCTAACGAAAGAGTAAAGCATTGACTAAGGGGGAGAAACATATCATATTGTTGTGTAGTAATTCTGACTACAAAAGGGGAATAACAAAGATGTTCGGATTGAATATCTACCTAGCTTTCCTTTAGGGTGAGTATAAGCTTTGTTATTCAAATGTCAACAGCGGCATTTATTGATTGAATATATGCAGGTTACTGTACTGTTGAAACTTGGAATCAAGCGTATGTAAAATGAATTCTTGTAATTTGTTTATCCATATATAATAAGAGTTTTGTCACGAAAATTTACAAAGGGAGAGATTGTTAGAGCATAGATCGGTTGAACCCACCAAGCGTTGGTATGTCAAGTTTGGTTGTCACATTTTAGTGTGTCAAAACTCATCTAAAGTCGCTTGATTGTATACTAGAGTCAACTTAGTTTATGGTAGACTAGAAAGTCTAGGAATGTTGAGACATACAATTATTACTCCGAAGACCTGAAGAATGTGAAGAAGAAGCGAACTACAACGACAACATCATCCTTTCTCTTGATGTTAGTAATATTGACTTGAACTGTTTCATTCCTAACATATCTTTCAAGTCGTGCTATATTGAAAACATAACTGCGAAGCTGTATATACTGTACATATTGTATTATACTCTAGTGATGTGACATGGTCATATTTGTATGATCATAGTATTAGGAAATTAGACTACGAAGTATAACGCTTATCTTTTGAACTTCGTAGATATGACATCGACATAATCTTATGAATGCTATTGTGATTATGTGAATGGGTAAAGGTAAAGATTTCATCTTAGAAAACAATGTTTTACATTTGTTTAAAGGAAGTACATTCATGAATTTGTTTATGAATCGAAAGGGAAATCACTAGGCTTATTGGTATTGTTATTCATTGCATATCTTTGGATTACCAATATCTGTGAGTTGGTAGAACCGATCATAACTTGTTATGTATCTTGGTATAACTAATCACAATGCCTGACTTATGATTTGGTATGACTAGTTTTTATTAATTAGTGTAACAGATCCTAAGTAATCACCATGAGATGGTATGATCGACATTTGTAATTTGTGTGACCGATCCTAGTAATTGGTGTAACCGATCACAAAGAGTGTGTAATTGATCCTTGTAATTGGTAACCGGTCCTGGTAATTGGTGTAACCGATCCTGGTAATTGGTGTAACCGATCCTGGTAACTGGTGTGACCGATCACAAGCAATACCATGAGTATATGGTAACTGGTCCTGGTAATAGATGTAACCGATCCTGGTAACTGATGTAACTGGTCCTGGTAACTTGTGTGACCGATCACAAGTATTTCCATATTAAGGTATAACCGATCCTAGTGATTGGTATAACCGATTAAACCCATGTATGTGATTTGATATTTGATCAATCACATAGTGATCTTGGAATACGGGTGAACCAATTCTAAACTTGTTTGGAAGTGTGGTATAACCGATTCCAAGAATGTAAATCCATGTAAATATGAATAAGGATTTATAGTGAAAAGATGTCAACATACTTTGAACACGTACATTAACTCTTATCATTTATTGTTCAAAGATATTCTTTAGTACTCAAGGAGATGATGTGCCGAAATAAATTGAGAATCTTTTAATTAATGGTTTTATATGCTTTAATTACCAGCAATTAAATGCATATCTCTAGAGAATAAAAAGGTCTATTTAATGTTTGGTACCCAGCAAATGTCCAACATATTGCTTTGGTACCCAACATTTAAAATATTAATAGTTGATACTTGAATCCGACGTTGACCGTTGAAGTCAACGTGTGATCAAAACTAATTTTGTTTTTCCTATTTTTTATTAAACTATCATTCAGGTTTACGATTTTACCCTTCAAAGAGAAAGATATCTTCTTCCTCCACCTCCTCTCTGCAACAGGTGTTGTGAGGTGGGAGAGACGATGACTGATCACAAATGCAAATTGCTTCTCATCCACCTACGCTTTTGCAACACAACTTTTTCATATAACACGATTGAATCAAAGCAAATAAAATCCCCGAAACAAATGAATGGAAACCCATGTAATCTCAATTGTTTATAATTAATTTGGATTGATTCAGTGACAAAACGAAAAAGAAGATTAACAAACAATAATAATACCACCATTTAGCACTATCACCAGTTTCTTTTTATAAAAAATGGCAGTACCACCATCGTAATCATTTATTTTTCTCCCTTCTCTAAATATCAGCAAACCTAACAGAGCTACCACCGTAAACACCACTGTACTACACCATCGTCATCGACTGCAACATCATGAGAAGAAGTCAACGAAATTCCCAAATATGAACTCTACCTGTAATTATCGAAGGTGTTGCCGCCGCCGCCATGACTGCAAGTTGTGGTCTTCCATAAAGATTTTATTCTCTAATATGAACACCAACTAACCAGTTCAATCCATGGAATGAATCCGTAAATGAGCGAGTAGAAAATCACAATAGCTGTAATCCTGAAACATCTTCAATCAAAACCTAGGTTATACGGTGAAAAATAATCCTTCAGATCTAAAAATTACACTGGATTGGCATCACTATTCAATTCAAAATCCAGATGAAATCAAAACGGAGAAGAGATCAAAATTGTGTGCCTTGTAAATTATAGTGGATGAAATTGCGTGACCGGAAAAATTTATGGATGAGATTCGGTGAAATTAGGGCTTCATATACACTGCTAGTGTTATCTACGAAGGAGAGGGTAATTACGGAAGCCAGATGATTAATGAATAATAATTAAAAAGAAACAAATAAAAAAAATAAAAAATTGTTTGGTCAAATCCGGTCTTTTGACGGTCAACGTCGCCTCTAGGTACCAAACTTTAATATTTTAAATGTTGGGTACCAAAGAAATGTGTTGATCATTTGTTGGGTACCAAACATTAAATAGCCCGAATAAAAATTAGTAATGTGCATTTACTAATTGGAGATTTTCTATTGAGAGATTTCAGAAATTTTGGACACGTACTTATTGGAATTAGGATAACCGAATTTTGCTATTCATTGCATATTTTGAGAATATTTTCGGTTTTGGAAATTCCTTGGTGTCCAAACATCCTTGGTCTATAAATACCTAAGTTTGCATTTCAAGCAAACTATCCTAAGATCCATGCAAACTTCATCTATTTGTTGTTTCTGGTGGAGCCATCTAATCGTAGAGGAAAGTATCCTAATTAGGTGAAATCTCTTACGACCGCTCGTTTAAAGTCTTATGTGGGATCAAGAAGCTCTACGAGTACCATTGGTGAAAAACTAGATAATTGTAGTGTTATTAGTTTTTAGTTGATTTGATTGACTAACGGTTGTTGAATCTTTGATTGCACCTAGTTTGTTTATTCTTGAGAATCTTCTCTTCTGATATAAGATTCACTCAAACTAGATCAAAGTATCAACGGGATCTTTAGAACTGTTTATAGATTTAAAGATATCCTGTGATAATCCATTGTTAACAGACTCCGTTCTGTGTGTGATTGATCATAAGAGATTCAAGTGGTGTTGTGCAGGTGTTTATTGAATATTAAAGAAGATTTGAAGACAAAAAAGATTTCTTATTTGGTTCTCTTATCTTTGGGTGTGCACAAACCTTGATCGGCTGGGATCCAACTAGAATCAGATTTATTCGTTTGATTAGTTGCGTGAGATCGGCATCAATTTATAGTTTCTTGTTGGAATCTCTATCGATTAAGTGCGAATCTAAACTTGAATACTTTGGTAGTTATTGGATAGATTGATCTAACCAGGCAAATGAGTTTATTAGATCAAACGGAAGAGCCTTTGTGTATGATTTGAGATATATTTATGTCAACAACTTCAGTTTAACTTCTTGCTTCTGTAACCATCCCGCTTCATAAACATAGATTCCGACTTCTTTTCATCCCAACCAAACAAGATTTTAGTCAATTTGTGGAGATCCTCCCAAGAAATTTGATTATCGTATCTTTCTTGGGTGGATTTTCCATCAACCTCAAGGCCTAGAATATGCTAAAAAATCGTCGGGATTTTTCGCCATCTCACCGAACCTGAAGATCATTATATATGTCTCCCCATGAAACCTCTCAGAGTATGCAGGTATGGAAACTTTGTCATACTCAACAACTGAATTCTTTCCGGCATGCCACAACCCAGAGTTTTCGACAAGATCTTTCACATCATCACATTCCTCGTTGGTGGCCAAGACTTCATAAGAGAATTTGAAGCTTGGTGCCTCAAAAGACAGATGACATTCTTATGATCCTAAATAACGAAAACCAAAAACACACAATTACAAAAAAGATACAAATACTTAAAGCAAAGTATTGATAGAATGACTCTAATAACAAAAAAGTAAGATTGATATTACTTACAATCATAAAGTAGATTTCATACGCCCACATCTTTGCATCTGAAATGCACGTGTCCACCATCTTCGGGTGACCCAAGGAGTGGCTCATCTGGTTTTTGAGTCTTTTTAAAGTGAGGGGGAGGCATGCGTACTTGTATGCTAACTGTTGCAAGATATTCCAAGTCCGGGAACCATAGTATGCATACCCGTATGCGTATTGGTTGGTTTATGAAAGTCTGGGAACTCAGTATGCATACCGGTATGCGTACTGGTGTGAGTTTCAAGTTCCGGGATTTAACTGAGTTTGGATGGTATGCATACCCGTTCGCATACTGGCGAACCCAAACTTGGTCCGGCCACTTAGGTATGCGTACCCGTTCGCATACTTGAGTAGGTTATGTTCTAAAATTGCTTTGTTCATGAACTAATACATTTATATAATAAGGAATGCAATCTTTTGCAAACCGTGGCTATAATGTTCATGAATTGATTCGAGTGAATCAAAATCGATTTTGCTTCAATTGTGTCTTGTATACTTCTATGAGAATATAAACAATTGAACAACTCTTTAACTAGTTTCATTTGAGTCATTTGAACTAGTTATGGTTAAGATAAATAAGGTTGATGTGAAAGTGTTCATATGGCTAATTTCAGTTAACTATTGTTGAGCCAACAAGGTGTACACGTTTAGGTATGGTTACTCATATCTAAATGAAGTTACTTTTCATTTGTGTGTAACAAGCTAAGTTCGATCTAACGGTTGAAAGATATTAACTTGAGTCTAATCAGGTTTTCATCTAACGGTGAATATTGAATGCTTTGTTACCAAGGTAACATTGATTGCAAACCCTGATTTGAAGACTATATAAGGGAGAACTCTAGCAACTGGGAAACCTAATCCCCACACCTCCTGTGTGATACTAGTTGCGACTAGAGTCGATTCTCCTTTAACCTTATGGTTTTTCCAAAACCATATAGGTTAACGACTTAAAGACTTCATTGGGATTGTGAAGCCAGACCCAACTATTTCTCTGTAGTTGCGTGTTCTGATCTTGCTGTTTTTTATCGTGATTGAGTACTATCTTCTCTAAGATTTGCTCGAGATTTAATCTCCGATAGGCAAGATAAAAAGTAGTCACAAACATCTTCGTCTCATCGTTTGTGATTCCACGATATCTTGTTTCGCTACCATACGATTAAGATTATTATGAGGTAATTAATATTACTAGGCTGTTCTTCGGGAATATAAGTCTGGTGTATAAATTGGTTCCTGTTCACCTTGATTTATCAAAAGACGGAACAAAAACTCTTAGGTATTTCTGTGGGAGACAGATTAATTTATCTATTCAATAGACTTTTCTGTGTGAGACAGATTGGTTTATCAAGTCTTCGACTTTGGGTCGTAGCAACTCTTAGTTGTGGGTGAGATCAGCAAAGGGAATCAAGTGCGTAGAGTCCTGCTGGGATTCAGAGGCATAAGGAACGCGACTGTACCTTGATTGGTGTGAGATTGGTTAGGGCTTAACTACATTCCAGTCCGAAGTTAACTTGTAGTAGGCTAGTGTCTGTAGCGGCTTAATACAGTGTGGTGTTCAAATCTGGACTAGGTCCCGGGGTTTTCCTACATTTGTGGTTTCCTCGTTAACAAAATTTATGGTGTCTGTGTTATTTCTTTTCCGCATTATATGTTCTATATAATTGAAATATCACAGGTTGTGCGTAAGTTCAATCAGTTTATGAATTTGACCTTTGGGTTGTTGATTAAATTGATTGACACTTGGATATTGGTTTTTGATACCGTCCAAGTTATTTCTTATATTCAATCAGGCTCGCAAATTCCCATTTGTTTGATTGCAGATTGAATTGAGAATTTTAGATACAACTCTTGGATATATTTCCATTGATTGAGTCTGACTGTCTAGTTGATTCTCTTGGATTGGAGTTTGTCCATACAGATTGCTAATCGAAATATTGGGTGTGGTTGTTAGACCCCCGCTTTTTCAGGCAGGTATCGGTTGTCATGGTCATAATTGCACCAAAGTGACGACCAATACATAGTCGTCAAGTTATATTTTCAAAACCTTGACGACTAATAACACAATTGAACACAAGAAAACAAGGACTTGTCAATTAATAGTAGGTATGCATTTGGGGATTCAACTTTCAACTCGTGAACACGTAAATCCATCTCTAGCAGGTATGCATTTGGGGATTTTCCCTTTGCTCTGCAGATCGGACAGGGATAAAGTGGGTATGCCCACTTTAATGGTCGTGAATACGTTAAGACGTTAATAGCAGTAACTCCACTCTCTGTACCAAAACGAACCGGCACGAGAAGTGCCAAGGATTAGTTAGCTGCACAACTTATATCCCAGCTATGATAAAAGGAGTAGGTTGTGTCGAGGCTGACAAGACGACGTAAAATCTGCCATATCTTCATGAGATATAAATCCATAGGTACCGTCTAGGGTGATACCCTAATACGAGTACGGTCCATGCTTACGTAACCCTAATACTATGGAACATGCTGAAGAGAACGAGGCATGTGACACCCTCATACAATGGGTCTTGCTGAAAAATGCTAGGCATCCCAACCTCGCAATTTCTTTCGGCTCTTTCATTTCTAGCCTACCCTGACTTGTTCGGGATAAAAGGCTTTATTTTCGGTTTGTGTTTGGGGGACGAGAATCATTTTCAGATTCTCGGCAACCGTGTTGAACTTTTTTAAAGGGGTGGTGGCTCAGTTGGCTAGCGCGTAGGCACTAGGCAGACTAAATTCAGAAATGGTGTTCATTTATCTACTTAAACCGATTCTTACATGATGATAGCAATGTAGTTGATATTGGATATCGATTTGTCTCGGCCGGGAGCGATATACTGATACAACTTTGTATCGGGGATATTATCCTTGAAATATCAATGCAATATCGGTTCCAAATTTTATAACTATAATTTTCATAACAAATATTTTTCACATATAAGCAATTGAAGTGCAATATCGGTTCTAAACCGGTAATATCCACGATATATCGGCCGTATCGGTGTGTACTGGCCAAGATTATGGGTCATATTTCGTATCGCCCATATAACGGTTTCGTCTCCCTCAAGCGCCGAAAATGATATCAGCTATATATCGGCCGTATTGGCCAAGATAAACTACACTGGATGATAGATTTGCAGCTCGGTGATGTCTAACACGGATAAGCAACCGATTTACTGAACAAGGTCGACTCTTATGGCACATCATCTTTTGTATCGCCGCCGTTAGGTTAAAAACCCTCTCTCGTTTGAATTTCCCACTTCCAAGTGAAAATATAGATGTTTCTATTTTTCTTTTCTCCGCTGGATGAAGAAAAGAAAGTGATAAACAAAATTTCCCACTTCCTCAAATTTTCTTTTCTTTTCTCGTTTGTGTAGGAATTTCCCACTTCCTCAAATTTCACTTCTAACTCAGCCTAATTCCAAAACCCTAATTTTATTGAAATGGTTCAAATTATTCCTACACAAACCTTATCTTCACCAACATTTATAATAAACAAAATTTCTGCTACTCTCAGTACAAAGATTCGAATATTTTCTTCTAAATCGAGGTTTTTTTCTGATTCTTCCGTCGATCTTAATGGTACTGGAAATCCTAGAAATAGGGTATTGAGAGTTAGTTCTAAGGTCAAGGATAAAGTTTCCAGTGCTGAGCTTAAAGAAAAATGGTTAACTTCTTTGTCTACTCCTTTACACGACGAGTCTGAGAGTAGTGATAAGAGATTAGTAGAGTGGGTGATTGGGGTTGATCCTGATGTTTCTGGAGCTTTGGCATTGTTAAGAAGTGATGACTTTGGTTGCTCTGCTCAGGTAATGAAACTAAACCAGTTTTATTAGTTTGACTGAGAAAAGCAACAAAACAACAGTTTTTTTTAGTTCCAGGCTTAATTTGCAGATGTTGTAAACTTTTATTTTCTATATGTTGATTAGAAAATGTTGGTATTTGTTGAATGTTTTGGTTTAGTTGTATTTATATATATATATATATATTTTTTATTTTATTTTATTTTTATTTTTTTGTAATGTGGTAAAATTGTGCTTCTTCAGCCAGGTGAATTGAAGCAATTGGTTGATTTTTTTTACAAACTCATTGTTGATTTCCCCGTGAATGTAATTTAAGAAGGTCTCTAATTACTCTTCGTTAGGGACTCGATTTTTGCTCATTTTGCAAGGCTTGGAAGAAGTATTTTTATCTCTCTAATCGGAAGTTGTATTTCTCTTGGGCTCCATCTGTATCCAGAAAATTTTGCATGGTGCTAATGAGATAACATGATAATTGTAGTTTGCATCGAGCCTTAAGATTAAAGGCATTGTAGTATCCAAATTTCCACCACCCTTTCTGCCCCTTGAAGTCCGAATCTGTGTAGCATCCTACATAAGTAAAGCATTTTTCCTAGTTTGTATCATCCAAATTTTTGCCGAACTCCAAGATACTTGTCTGTATTAATTAAGAAACATTTTGATGCTTAATAATTGTATGTTTGGTTTTAGGTTTTCGATAGTCCTCATGTGCGATTGTTGGTTGGCAAAACCATGCGAAGACGTTTAGATACAAGATCTATCGTTCAGTTGCTACGTAGCTTTGATGCTCCACCAGGTATAATTGAATCTTATTGAGCTCTTTACCTTGAGTCGCACGTAGGTTAGCGCTAAGGCTATGTTCGGAAGTAAAAGGTCACTCTTAAATAACTCTCAAGAATCTTTTGTTCACTATTTAAGAGCATACCACTATATATGAAGCATTATTCATTAAGGACTGAACTTGGATGGTATGTTTATTATTATAATCATTATTGTTGTCTGTTGACAGCTCTCCCTCACTGTTTTCTACTAATGGTCAGTTGCATGTTCGTTTGTTGAGAAACTAAACTTCCCACACTCGTGCAAAGCTCAAATCTTGACTTCTTCTCAAATTTTCTAATCAAACTGTTTTCAACGTCTCATGCACATAATATCAATGCATTAAATAAAAAAATGTTGAAAATGGATACTTGTTTTTGTTATACCTTTTACTTCACATATTATCAGCCTCATCTTTGTCTTTTTTCTTCGAACCAAAAGCAGTATGAAATTGGCATAAAACTGCATCGTGCTGTCCTTTAACACATTACGCATAGTATTGTGCCCTCTTTTTGTGCAACTAACTTATCCCTATGCTCTCCATACTGTTTGGATCAAGATAACTTATCTAATCGAAATACTTTTTTTTTTACACAGGAACAACTGCCTATATTGAGCAATCAACCCCTTTTCCTACAGATGGGAAACAGGTTCAGTAGATAAGAACTTTGTTTCTTAATCATCTTGAATGATCTTGTGTGTGAAACACTTTTACTAATCGTCATTCCACTTAATTGAAATTCTGAAATGGGCTTCATGCTTGTGATTTTGGATATGCTTTATCTTATACCAATGAAGAAAGATAGAAATGTTTTGAGGTATTCAAAAAAGTACTTGTTCATGACACTTTTGGATATGCAACACAGGGATGGTGGAGTGGAGGATTTGGATATGGGATATGGACTGGGGTCTTAGTAGCCTCCGGATTTTCTGTTGTTCCGGTGTCTTCTCTCATGTGGAAGAATCACTTTGAACTTGCAGGAAGCCGTCTGAGTAAGGTGTGTCTGATCCGTAACGTTACATGCACACGCAACATTTCTTGATTTTTGGAAAATGCTTAGGTAATTATAATTAGTGTCATCTAATTTGACAATTTTCAAGAATGTTTGGATTCTAGAAATACCATCCTAATTTCGCTGTTTAATTGGAACTGGACAGTGTCCCATGACACACAATTTATTCCGACATTAGGGTGATAATTGGGTTTATCTTGTTATAGTGGAACTATGAATACATTATCTGAAAAGCTAAATTAGCTCCTGATCTGTATCAGTTTCTTAGTAGTTTTATCTTGAGGAAATGTTTCAGAAGGTAAATTGGTACGTAGCCAGTACGTGTATAAGCTACAGTTGAGTTCCGGGTTTATGAACATTCTGCCATTTAAAGAATTGCAGAGAGACGGTTGCCACTTTGAAATTTGTGTTGTTCCATGGATCAATATGCGAAGGATGTGACAGTTTATTCTCGATATGGGTCTTTGATATAGAAACTCCTTTGGGATTTAACCTCACTCCCTTCACCTGATACCATCCATGGAAGTTTCTTTGTTTTTGTATCTAGAATTACCAAGGTGCGCTTGCTTGCATGAATTTTAATTAAGCTGACCATTTAACATATGAACATTTTGGTTTTAGCTGTAGTTTTTGTTAAGATTATCACTCTTATATTGTTCAATTGCCCTCAGTCAAGCGCTTCCTTTAAAACCATCAGTTAACCAAGATGAATTTTGAATTTTATCAGGATGATAGCAGAAAGGCTGCGTCAACACTATTTCCATCTCTGAGTTCCCAATTGACGAGGAAGAAAGATCATGGTACATGTTTTCTTCTTATTGATCATAAAACATGAGTTTCTTACAAGTCCGCTCTTTTTTCGGTTTGGCTTTGAGGGACGGATACGTCACTTTCTACTAGAAGGACAAAATATACATGCTGCAGCAAAATATGAAACCTTGCTATTCTGTGCATACTGCAAATATCACTTCAAAGCCTGTTATCAAACAGTGCATTCTGTGCTTTGTGGTTTTTCTCTCTGACCCATAGAAACATTTCAACTATTTATTTGTCCTTTAAAATGGTTCTCGACACAGCAAGTCTGTGCGTTAGTTAAAGTTGTGTCCCATGCCCATCTGAACTCAAGTCGAATTTCTCTCAAGCCCCATACAAACGTAAAGTTTGTACAGCAGGCTACCTAGAGGTCACGTGGTTGTTGAAACCTAGTGGGAAGAGGTTGGGTCGTATATCCCTCTTATGGGCACCCCTCTGCTAATAATTGACTTGTCTTCCTTCATGCCACCTCCTCCATCACTGGTAATTCTTTTGATTTTTTACTTTCTCTTTGTTTAATATTTGCAGGTCGAGCTGAGGCTCTTCTCATTGCTGCATACGGTAAAGGCCTTGTACTGAAATCTGAAGAACTTTTAAAACCTGAAGCCCTTTTACCAAAATCCGAAGAATGTCTTTTAGAGTCGGATGCCATTTTAATGAAAGCTGGATAACACATTACCATATAATTACCTATACATTGGTCGACTCTAATGTTCAACCCACATTCAGCTTTTAGTTACCTGAGTGTGTCATTGGTATTGCTGAGGTATGATATGAGTTGCATCAATTTATAATGAACGAAAGTTGTATTCAAGTTTGCAAAAGTAGTAATTTCATTATATGCTGGAAACCATTGGTCAAAGCTCTTTGTTAATAGTAACCAATGGCAATTATCTGAATGCTCTCAAATTTGTATACACATCAGAAATTAATTTTCAAGATCTATCTGATAGAAATTGCCGCTGACTTATAGTCATGTGATAAAACTGCACCTGTATAGGAAGACTACCACATTGAAAGACATTATCTGATGGTGGTTATCTGGGGGGAGGATACAGGAAACTGGAAACATGTAATGTGTCAAGGTTTTTATGCAATCCAGCATTAATCAAACTTCTGGAACAAAAATAAGGAGGGCAAGTATGGTTTCATAATTTTCTTAATCTGTGCAAGGTTTCAAGCATTGGAGTACAAAAGTAATCTTTCAACTAGCATGTATCAAAGATACAAAAGTAAGAACATACAGAATCGAATGTAATTACTAAGAAATTACCCTAAACTGATAAGAACATACAAGTATGATCCAATTCTTATGTTAAAGTACACTATCTTTTGGGAGCCTAAAAGGTTTAAATTGCTTAAAGTAATATCGCTAAGAGCCTGAGCCTAGAAGGTGTCAGCACTCTGGCCAATTGAAAAGGCTGGTGCTACTGTCAGGACAGTAAATTTAGATCAAAAATGTAATAACAGTACAATCTAATAACAAAACAAAAATTCTATTTGAGGTTCTCATGCCCTCCAACACTAGAATACGAGAAGTCAGATATGATTTGTATCCGCTAGATCTTTTCTTTTGAGTGATCACCAGGAAAGTATACTTCAAATCTTATTTAAAATTTATCTGATGGACGTCTCCCTTACGAATTCCAATCACAGAATGATGAACGCCATGGAAATCTTAGGTCGTTCTATTTGAGAGTTATCTCATAGATAACTCCCTCATAATTTCGAACCACAGACCGGGTCCCAATTACTTCATTGACAAGCATTCCATGTTTGACAGCTTCCTCTATGACCATTGCATCCATCCTGCATCAGTTAAATATTTAGGATAACTATTATTTGGACAGAACTGTTTTCTTTTTTTATCTCAAAAAAAGATCAGGAAAAAACACTCTTTTACAAGATATGCATGTTAAAATATCGAACATCGTTACTTTGGTCGAATACTGTAAAGTGGCAGGGAAAGTAAGCCAGCTTGGATGTGCTAGAGGTTCTAAGCCCAAGCGGAGTTCCTAAGATAATATATGACATAAATTAAGCTCCGAGGAACACCAAACCTTCAACTGCTAAAATGATGTACTAGATTAATCGATTACTTTGCATTACAGGACACAAAAAATTATATTATGACTTACCTAACATCTTTGACCTTTGGGCTCACATACTAATCCTATTTGCTTTCATTCGCTCACTGTCTATCCGATTGACGCATAAGTTTAATGAACCAAAAACAAGGACAAGTTACTCTTCGTCTTCTCTGTTACATCAGCTGTCAGTTTTTTGTCGTCACCTAGTTCTTAATTTTCAAGGGAACATAAGGAGGTTTTATCTTTTCGGCTGTCGAATTTCTAGCAGCGGAGCTTGTTTTCTTGATCATTACCTCATATAGTATATGCAGTATTGTGTATTTGCAGAATTTTGATTTTGTAAGTGCCTAATTTTTGTTTTTACTTCTTATTGAGAATCCTATGTTTTCTCACTTTAAAATTCCAAAAATGCTCAAATAAGATTTATCTAAGCCTTACCTGAAAGAATAAGATCTAAAGTTAAAGGCTCTGAGACCTGAGTGTTGTGCAGGTACTTACGTCTTAGCCCGAGATACATAGCCCAGAATGAATTTGCAGTTGTCTTTTCCTCGAAGTTGAAGTAGCTTTTCCACTGTGTTGAAAAGTGGGGGAATGCTGGATTGTTGAAAGCGTGTATATTGTTAAGGAGGAGAGACAAGTAAACGTTTGAAAAACTAAGGGAAGTCATCTGAATTTAAATCTAAAGGTAAGGATATAAATGTCAGCTCCAAGAACCAAATCGAATCCTGTAGGATATTTTTGTAAGATTTGGCTGATTTGATCGGCATTTCCCCACTCTAGCTTCTCAGCTGCCAATCCTAGAAAGAATATCAAACCAGATTATTACTTTATCAAGATTTCTGTGATTCTGCCCATGTTATTTTCTCTTACCAGCACAGCAGTCAGGGCTTCCAGTGGATGTATTCAATTCTATATTTTTCTTCATGATCTGAAAATAGACTCAAAATATTAAAGTCTGAAAAAGAAGAAACCATTAATGGACTTACAAGTTACAACCAATTCCAATGGACTTTTTGTTTAGCTTGCCTTGACTACTTCGTCATTATGATCAGTTAAAAGAACCTCCCGACAAAATCTGCTGCACAATATACCAGTCACACCTAATGAGCACAGGAAGCACCTCATATATTAGTTAAAATTTAGATTATCCATGGTAAACAAGATATTTTTCTGACAGTGTGAGCTACCTATGAAGAAACAGTAATAGGCTAGTAGCCTATAAATGTTACGAGTGTTGAAATGTAAGGTTCCAAATCACCATCAAACATAAATACTAGGAAAAACTAATGGAAAAACTCCAGAGTTGTTTTTCTACTTACCAACACCAGAACCCAGTTCAATAACTGAACATCCTTGGACAACATGAGGGTTCTGTGAGAGGTAATTGTTCAACAGCACACAACCTGGCCAGACCATTTGACCAGTAAGATCATAATCAGCTGCAACAAATTTGTAAGTAAATTAGATGAAGAAAAATTAATGTGTTCATTCCGACGAAACTGATAAAGATATTTCTTTCTTTTTTTTGGTTGATGCTGAGAGTGAAAACCCAAAAAGACGCATACAGGTCAAGAATTTATTGTAGCATCACCATTTTAGTTTTATAATCGTCATTGAAGTAGAAATTCATAGTATTACCTTAGTAATACCGCTATCAAAATACTCAAATAAATAGTTAATCATGTTAAATTATGATGGCAGTTTGATTCGTCGAGTAATAACCAACCTAACTAGTACAAGTACATAATACATTAAAAGAGTGGCGTAAATGAAGGTTGAATACAAAATGTTAAGCAGGGTCTGAAGGAGAAAGAGCAAACAATATGTTCAGAGGAATTCGGAATTCATCAATTCCATATGCCACAAATCAAATTTATGCGTGAATATCTAACACAGACAAAAATGTAAAATCCCTCCAGAATCCCTACTCTAAGTAAAGTTATATTGGCTCTTATAGACTATGTTAAGAAAAAAACACTAAATCAATTAACCAGTAATCAGTACGAAAACACAGTTCATATGTTTAAAATCCACCTAGCTAAGCAGAAAGGAGCATTGCAATATCAATTTCAACAATGAATAGTAACCAAGGCAGGAAGCATTTTAGCAATTGTTCGCTAAACCTTCTGTTTACTGCTTATAATAAACTCCTGAGATCATATTTTCCACAAACCCTAGGTTTAATCCTCCATTAATCAACCAGAACCACCCTAGGTTTAATCCTCCATTAATTTCAAACAAGCCCAAAACATTACATATTGAACACAATGGATTGAAATATACAGTGGGTATTTGTTATCTGCTAAAATTTAAAATTATTCAAATTGAAAATAAGACTTACTTGAAGCTGATTGAAGACACAGTAGCTGAAGTTCTAAAGATCCAAAGGTGAAAGTGGTAAGCTCGTAACTGTAAATCAAACAAGAAACAATCATTATCAGACTGTACTGTTTAGACATAAAGAGATGGAGAGAGAATGGGTTTTTACTTGTCATTCATGAAGAAAGACGCATCCAAGCAAACAATATCGTCTTCTTCTTCTTTCTCCTTCTTCATAATTTGATTTGCTTCCGATTTCTCTCTCAAGGACATGTCCGCAAAGAGGGATTTACAGACGCTAATCACTGTGAAGCAGCAGTGGGCTGTGCCGCTTTGTGCTAATAATCCTCATATCAATCTTTGGTAATGGTTAGTTGGTTACCAATGAACCAATTTGCCTAGCCAGCCCCAGGTGGACGGGCAAATGTGCTCGCCGATTAGAGCAAGTCTTATGGCGGAATCCAAGGCAAGTCTAATAACCTTTAAATTGGGAGTCATCCATATTTTTCGAAGGCATGTTCTAATGTCTTATGGAAAATAGCTTGGAATCCAAATGATATAGGTAATCCGGTTCGCGTTAAACGCGATTTGAAATCGTGTTAAATCTATCATGAAACGTATTTTGGATTGCCACAAAACGTTATTCGGATTAGCACTTAATATGAAACATTGATTTAAAAGTTTTCAAGACAGATCCAACGGCTTAGAGTGAGTGACAAAATCTGACGCCAAACTTGGAAGTTGGAATTCTTCCACCATTAGACTTATACTTCCATGATATATTCCAAATGCTAATGTGTCATGCAACTTGGAAGATGGAATTCTTCCACCATAAGACTAGCTCTAATATGAAAGAAATTTGGTTAGGAGTCTCTACCGAGCGGTAGAAACTGAGCTGGGCAGAAGACTTTAATCCGCTGGCGGATTAACCATCAAGACTCATTATCCCGCTCGATAGAGACCATTCCTCAAATGGCTAGTCTCAACGAGATATTTCGCTTCTTCTCCATTAATTTTTTTTTTAAAGCTTTTTCATTAATTCTACATCGTTACTTTTTTTAAAATTTCTCAAAATGAGTTCTCAAAAGAGAAAGGAGAAAAAGTTGGGGAATCATCAAGCAACCCTCCAAGTGGACAAAGTTGGACTCAGAATCGAGTTCAGAAGTTCCCTAGTGTTAAATAAGTGGCTGGCGAAGGTGTACTCCCATATCATATATCTCAAAATATAGCGCGATATCATTATACCAAATTAAGAGGTGGGTGGTCAGAAATGCCCAAGGTGTACAGATATCTTCATGAAGTTGTCAAAAAATAAAAACCATAAAACTCAAGGTGCTCAAGTAATATTAAAACATTGATGGGGCATCACAAATACATTCTATTTCAAGTATTTCGAGGGTCGATAGTTTTTCTTTCTCCAATTCAATTTTTGGATTTAATTTTAAATTAATTTATATTTTATATTCATTTTAGAATGTGTTAAATTTTAAATTACGAACATGTTGTTTGGTATGAGTTGCCGTTAGATTTATATTTTCTTATGGAATACTATATGTGGGTAAAAATATTTTACTGGTTAATGAGTAAAACTGGTGGAGTAGGCAGATGCTCGATGAACCAAATCAGCTAAACCCTTACACAAATGCACCACACGGGAGTGTGTTGAGATCGAGAGATTAATTTGTAAGACTCTGGGCTAAACCAAAAAATGACGGTTCCAGATTCTATCCGGTCACATAGGAAGGAGAAGGGTCGATCTGTAGGAGGGAAGCTGAGAATGTGTTGAAACCAATGGTAATTTTTTTTTTTTTTTTTTTTTTTTTTTGAAATCAATGGTAATTGATTGTGAAGGATGTGTTGAAGTGCTTTGAAGATGATTTATCTGTGTTAGACCGAGAGAAATCTTCTGTGTGTTTTTTGTGGTAAGATGTTAGATGACTGATTCTTAGTTATTTGTTATAGGTTGAGGAATCTATTTTATAGCAGTGGTAGTTAACACATTGATCTCTAGTAAGCGGTGACGGTTAAAGATGAGTGGAAGAGTGGGGAAATGGGAAATCGTGGTTGAACCAGTTCCGCTTTGCTAGAGAGACTTGGTAGATTGTCAGACCATTATTCCATTTACCCCTTCAGCTGCCAACACGACTTACTCATTTTCTAATCGTGGATATATTGCTACATCGCACGTCTTAATAGGCCGCCAGACCAAAACCCTAGTGAATATGTTTCATGTGAAGTCTTATTTGCAGACGTGTATTTATTTGGTCAATCGTTGACCTATCTAGACTATGAGTCTTAGAATATGAATTGAGCATCATTCTCAGTGATGAGTGTGGCATGCTTCGTAATTCATTATTATGGTGGACAAAGCTTAAAATGTCTGTTGAGACAACAACGATGCTTTTGTGGCATAAACGTTGAGTTTGATGGATTATTTATGATTGTGACATATCATTGTGTCAGCTGGGGAAGTAATGATATTCAAATGATTTGGTTTGATAATCATAAGTCTGATGAGATTGTTGGTTCGATCATAGACCAGTGTATATTTTGATGTGTCAAGCACTTGACAGGAATTCATATGAAGATGAATAATGTTGAGCGATTGAAAAATACTCATCCTCGATCCATCATGTCATGAGTGGTTCGAATGACAAAGAAAAGATTATAATATTAAAATATTTATAGGCAGATAGATAAAATATTGGTTGATAGACCAATGAAATATTAATAGCTGGATCAATATGAAATATTGCATCCCAGGGCAATTGAATATTGACAGTTGAATTAATATGGAAAATATTGCTCAGCGGAGCAATTGAATATTGATAGTTAAATCAATATGGAAAATGTTGCTTCGCAAAGCAAGTTGAATATTGATAGTTGAATCACTTGATTTATGGATTAAAATATTGGTAGCAAGACCAAGTATTAAATTATTAATTAAAATTTTGATAGATGGATCAATATAAAATAATTGGTGCTTGAACCTAATTAAAATTATGCTCTACAGAGCATTTGACATAAAGCCCTAATTTGATAGACGAAGAACCAAAGTATGGTTGCAAGAGGACCGACCAATGGGTAGAGCGGACCAGCTATTGGTGGTGGTGGGACCGACCGTGCGGTGTCCAAGTGCTTTACATAGGATTCACCAAAATCAATTGCAGAGGATTGATTGGTGTAAAAGGGACCAATTAATGACTAAGGTTGAACCAGCTATTGGTGGCCAAGGGGACCGACCAGGACAGGCCATGGTGGTGCACGGGCCACCATGGTGATTACGGACCATTTCTGAGTGTTTTGGTATTTTTGGTGGTCCTTCAAGCATTATGTTGGTATTTTCAGAAGAGTTTGATCTTGACTGAAACTCTTAATTTTGCTTTGAAGACCAAAACCAATATTTGGAAATATTAAATTAATAATATTTATGGTGTAAAGACCTAATGGTAGCATGACCATTTGCTTTGTAAACCATATGGTCTATGAAGCAAGATTTGATAAGATATGGAAATTCAAGAGTTTTCTTTAAGGAGGAAGCCCTTGGTAAAGGAAAGAATAGTAAAATAAAATAAAAAGTGAAAAAGGGTGGGGACCGACCACGGCACTCGCGGCATGACCGGACGGACGATGGGCCCGACCGACACGTCCCCCTTATTATTATTTTATTTGTTTCTCTCTCCTCCTTTTAATTTGTATTTCATATCCTCTTCAATCTATATTTTAGAATGTTTTTTAAAGCATTATTGTTAAGTACACCTACGCCATTTTCTCGAGGCTTAACCGGTAGTGGTCTGTATGCCCAAAAGATGAATATTCATTACTAACTCATAGGATTCAGTTGAGAAAAGCCATGAATTGAAGCAATAAAATATTTTCTAGGAATTCACTAGATGAATATAGCAGTAGAATTTATTTATAAGTCGCTTTATACTAGTGGGCAATCTGTCGAGGAGCATTATGTTCATTCAAGAGAAGGTAACATGATACCAGTAGTACCATATCGGTTCTGAATATATATTTTGTATACTCAGGGAACACTTAGAGGGGAAAACTGCTACCAACACCAATGACATCCTGAAGACACTATTGCCCTATACAACGGTCAATCCATCTAGGAGATGTGTAATCATTCTCGATTATATGCATATAAGTGGATACTAACTACTAAGTTGCAAGATATAAATGATGAAATATGTAGAATATTAAAAGCTCATCTGAGAGACTATAATATTGTCGTTATATATTTTGCTTTGAAGCGATTACCCGATCAGTCAGAGATCATTGTAACAAGATTTTTATATCTAATGTGTATAATATGAATTCCATATACGTATGATGACGGGTCAGAGATATACGAAACTATGATTTTATAATTTTAGCCTTCGTCAAAAACCCACCGTCAAAAGGGAGGTATTGTTCCATTCGACCAAGTGAAGTGAACAAAATGCGAGAGACGAAATAATGACTTCGATTGTACTTCGGCAATGAATAAAGTTCCCTCACTTTATAAAAACTGAAGGGTTGAAGAATCTTTTTACAAAGATATGCACTCAGAACGATAAAGGATCCAAATCATTTCGATAAGCACGAAAGAGTATTTGTGCAATGAGTACACCATAGGTGTTTTCCCAATGCTAACACCCAAAAATTTGTTGGCTTGAAGCGTTGGAAAATTTATACGAAGCGACACCAAATTATGCCAACTATGCATAGCCCTATCTTCCCGATGCTAGCACAATGGAAAAAATTGGTTGACCTCGAATCATTGGAAGATTTTGACGAAGCGGCACCAAATTCGCACTGGGAGTCTGTTATTTTTGTCGAACTATAAATAACCCTCGATGATTGTGGTATTAACAAAAGAAGTTTCAGTGATTTATGGCGTATCTTGGAGGTAAACACCAAAACTCATTTGCATTATTTTTGTTTACAATGTACTAAATGATAGTTATTACTTTCAGTATTGGTGTTACAGTTACTTTTGTGTTAGTGCACTTGCTCTTTCCAACAACAACATATTTTCCCAAATATAAATAAGTATGAAGAGAATAACTAGGAGCCTGGTCTGGTTGATGAAGATCACAAATATACTATGAGTCGGAGAATTCAACAACTTTGTAGAATTAGTCACAATCTTACAAGTTACAACCATATGTGGTTTAATGACTTTGAAGAGTGAAAAATATTTAGCCTTGAGGATATTAGACAAGAGCTTGTGTCGGTATGTGTTATTTAGTCATGTGGAGGGAAAATGGGCTTGGTTGTTTATTGAAAGAATACTGCTACATCTACAAAACAAAAAAGTGAAAGTCATCAGCCCGCTTCCACAAGGTCAATTTCTTATGTCGATTACTTACAATTGTTACAAAATAGTCAACCTTGGGAAACAACTGAAGAATTGGTCCAAGACATTGAATCGAATTGTGAATATATGGTTTGGTTCCATTGAATTATGATGCCTACCATATCTATGGATCCAAAACACCATGCTGGGATGGATCAACCAGCATTAGGTGGGAGCCCACTTAATCCATATTTCCTTTTCTCCCAACCTCCTCCAGAATCAGCCTCTATCTTATGCATATATGCTCACCAAAGAGATTCATCATCGTGATCTATGCCACCAACTCAATGCAGAGTATAACTTCACAAGGGGAAGCTACTACAATTCCATTAGCTTTTCAATGTCTTAGTCGGACTGTATTATATTTTGCGGGGGAGAGGGGGGTATTTCAACTATATGATAATAATGTCTATCGTGTGTCGCCACCTAGTACTTATTAAACAACAATTATTCAGACGTTCAGGGATGAAACTATTTTGATCCATTACAGCAGGTTAGATATAACTTTGAACAAGTTACAAATGATGGTCAAGATGGTGATAGTCGAGTTAGTGATGGTCAAGTTGGTGATGGATCTGATGATGAGAAATATGAGGGAGATGAAGAAAAGGAATATGAAGATTCACAAGATTGTCCTGAAGATGAAGAAGAAAAACATGAAAGTGGTTATGCAGAGTTGGACGAACTGTAAACAAAAGACATTTTTTTATTGATTAAAAACTTAAATTACATCTGTTCATTCGGATATTGTGTTGTAATAACACTTTGTATATCTTATTGTCTGATTAGACTTTAATATTTAGGTTGAAACAAAATAAACTACAATCGCGTTACATAGAAGAAGAAAAATGAAATTGGATTTATAAAAGACCAATTTCCGACCATTAAGTGATAGAGCCGTTAGGCAGCTTAGATAAGACCAAGCGACGCAGTGTCAACTGTTGGCGGTAGAGTTAGTATCAACCAGTTGTGTCTCTATTGCGCGGTAGGCTCGATAAACTTTCCTATCCATTTAATTTGCCAATCTGCCCATCCCATGATGGCTCAAAAAATCGCAAATCGGATGGTTTGCCCATCTTATAGGAATTGACATAACAAGTAAAGTTTGTAAGCGAGCTTTTTTAGAGTTGCTCAAATTTTTTAGGGTTTTTTAGTTATTCTCATTTAGGGCAGTGGGATGGGATGGAAAAAAAACTAAGTTATCTTTCTCTAAAACTACATTACTATCTTTCTATTATCGATTTGCTTTAACATGACTAAACTACTTTTTGTTATATGCATTTTATTTATCAGTAAGAAGGGAGGGACTCAAGAAACGGAAGCCTCCCTTATAGGATGGTTTGCCCATCTTATAGGAATTGACATAACAAGTAAAGTTTGTAAGCGAGCTTTTTTAGAGTTGCTCAAATTTTTTGGGGTTTTTTAGTTATTCTCATTTAGGGCAGTGGGATGGGATGGAAAAAAAACTAAGTTACCTTTCTCTAAAACTACATTACTATCTTTCTATTATCGATTTGCTTTAACATGACTAAACTACTTTTTGTTACGTGCATTTTGTTTATCAGTAAGAAGGGAGGGACTCTGGAAGTGGAAGCCTCCCTTGGGATGGGGTGCACGGCAACAACCCAAGCCAATTTTCTACGTATCTTACTCTCTACAATTAATTGGGATTTAAATTTAATTTTTTGCAAAAACCACCATCCACAGCTAGTTGGATCCCTTGTAAATATTGGTTGGATTACTAAGTATGTATATGTATCCATGATTTGGGTTATTTTGCATCCCTTACTGAACATTGGTTATTTTGCATCCTTTGTAATTGGATGCATGAAACATATGCGTAAAAGAATATGATCATTTTGATGAATTCCCAATCTCAAGTTTGAGAAATACGTTCATTTATGAAAAGTTATGATGAGTGTTTGAGGCCTTGTGAAGACGAGGCCAACTACCTATGGTGGCTCGAAAAGGTTATAAAGCTGGTAATTGGTGAAGACATAGTAGACATGTATGGGTTGGATATGATTGCAATTTTAAAACTTACAAACGCCTCGTAAAAAATTCTATCATCACATCCTACACCAGTGATTCCAACAATGTTCATTTATCCTAAAGTGGGAGCTAATTTATTGCCTGAGTCTCAGTTGCCACTACGTTTGGAAGGCACCAGCTATTACTACATATGAGGAACGTCAATTGTTTCACAAGGTCTCAACCCGTCTAATAATTATTTTGGTATGTCGGTAACGGATGAGTAATTGGTGGAACAAATTGAACCAAATGGAATTCCAAATTTGCAAATGAGAATTTTTTACCTAAGGGGGCTACAGAGAATGAGGGTCAAGAGCATAGCCTTGGTTTGCTTCTTTGATTCCAAATCCAAATCCAAAGTCTTTTCCAGTAGCAAGTACCGGGTCGACTAGAGAAAATCTCATAAAAATATAACATAGTTTTTATGCCGGCCTGTCAGAGCCTTGCACAACTTGCACTACGGCAAGCAAAATACTTGACGCTACCCGCGCCGCGATTGTTTATGGACCAGATGGTAAGTAATCACCGTTTTTATGGGATTACGAATTCTCGACCATTAATGCGGATATGTTTACACCATGTCCCTGTTGCAGAAGCTACGGGGTGTTTCCCCTTCGCAATCCTGCCAACTGCAGAGCTACAAGGGATTCCTCCTTTCACAATCTGCAGGGTTGCCTTTACGTGTTCTCTGATTGAGTGGCAAAGAAATTGATGAAAAATACAGAAAAAGGGGTTTGTTAGTCTTCGTACCTGAAACCTACCTCTTCCACGCGTATCGCCGCCCTCCATGTCTGTCTGTCCAACGCCTGCTCTGTTGAAAGATTTCGATTGCTCATGTCCTTCTTTACGCACTCATCCCAAGTTAGCTTTGGTCGGCCTCTGCGTTGCATCCTTCCTTCCGCGCGCCTAATGCGACCTACTCGCACTGGAGCATCAGGCGGTTTTCGCTGGAGATGCCCAAACCAGCGCAGCCGATGCTGGGCGAGCATCTCCTTGATTGGCGCTACCATAAGTTTCTTCCTTATGTACTCATTCCTGATACGGTCATGCCTCGTATGTCCGCATGCCCACCTCAGCATCTGCATCTCGGTACTCTTCAGCTTCAAAGTGTCCCGATTGTTCGTCGCCCAACATTCCGCACCATATAGCATGGCAGGCCTGATCGCTGTTTTGTAAAACTTACCTTTAAGCTTTAGCGGAACTTTGCGGTCACAGAGGACACCAGAAGCCAGACGCCATTTCCCCCATCCAGATTGAGTTCGATGGCGAATATCCTCCTCGATTCCCCCATCACTTTGGAGCGACGATCCCAGGTAGCGAAAGGATTCTTTCCTTGGTACAGGTTGTCCATCCAGCTGAATGTCCCCTTCAACTGCCTCGGAGTCGCTGAGATCGCACTTTAAATACTCGGTTTTGGTTCTACTAAGTTTGAAGCCCTTCGATTCTAGAGTGTGGCGCCACAATTCAAGTTTTTCCTGTACATCTTCCTTTGATTCACCGATAAGCGTCACATCATCTGCAAATAGCATACACCAAGGGATCTCACCTTGAATGTCTCTTGTAACTTGATCTAGCACTAAATCGAAAATATATGTGCTCAAGGCTGATCCCTGGTGTAACCCTATCCTAATCGAGAAATCGCTTGATACTCCGCCGCTCGTCCGGACACCGGTAACTACGCCCTCGTACATATCCTTGATTAAGTTTATGTACTTCGGTGAAACCTTCTTCTGATCGAGAGCCCACCACATTACTTCACGTGGTATTTTGTCGTAAGCCTTCTCCAGGTCAATGAAGACCATGTGTAGGTCTCGCTTTTGCTCCCTGTATCTTTCCATAAGTTGTCTAACCAGGAAAATCGCCTCTGTGGTCGATCTTCCCGGCATAAATATAAATTGGTTTGGTGAGACGCTGGTTTGTCTTCGTAACCGCCGATTGATGACGCGTTCCCACAGCTTTAGTGTATGACTCATCAGTTTGATTTTCCTGTAGTTAGAGCAGTTCTGAATGTCTCCCTTGTTTTTAAATATCGGGACGATCACGCTGCGACGCCACTCGTCCGGCATTCGGTTTGACCGGAAGATGTTATTGAATAACTTGGTCATCCAAGTTATCCCATCATCTCCCAGGCATTTCCATACCTCAATCGGGATGGCATCCGGGCCCAAGGCCTTCCCTAATTTGGTCCCTTTCAAGGCCTCCTTGACTTCACTCTCATGGATGTTACTGACCCTTACCTCCTCGAACGATTCCACACTCTCGGCAACGCCCTCCAGGGTGGAGGGTGGTGTATCGCTTCTTTGATTATCGTTTGAAAAAAGAGAATATGACTCAAAATAATCATGGAAACCAGTATCTTCGCAGAACTTTTCATGTTG
Source organism: Papaver atlanticum (assembly GCA_023531105.1). NCBI lineage: Eukaryota > Viridiplantae > Streptophyta > Magnoliopsida > Ranunculales > Papaveraceae > Papaver > Papaver atlanticum. The sequence goes on from JAJJMB010008334.1 coordinate 2,489,677, forward strand.
TGATTTGCCAAAAATTGGTGTGCGCCTAGTGGGCCGCATCATATTCAGGAGAAATTAGCGTGAGATTGAAATATATTTGTTTGAATTTAAAAGAAATCTGTGTGATATTGGAGGTATAGAAGAGGTATGAGTTGAAATGAGATTAGAAATGATAGGTATAGGAAATCAAATGAGAGTTAATTGATTGGCTACATGTTATAGGCCTAGATAAGGTCGAGGGGCCCAAGCATAGTCGCTCAACGGCCAAACCATGGTTGCCAGACCAAACATCAACCAAGCAGCCTAAGGCTAAGTCCTATGGTGTGTTAATCTAACAGCTAGATTAGTAGCCCACGTCATCTAGGACAACCTCCTAAGTCCTATGGCAGTGCTAACCTAGCATGCTAGTCGCAGAATCAAACAGCGCCCAACGCTATTTGGTTCAGCGTAACCAATCTCAGCCGTCAGATCAAAAAATAAATCTAGATGTGCTGAACCATTCAGTGAAAAGGTGATTTTTGTTACGCTGAACCATTCAACGCAACTATCTCGCTACTACTTCAAGTGCGAGCAAATGTTAGGAGAGAGAACTAGTGTTAACAAATAGACAATATTTTTTTTTTTTAATTACAACACTTTTTTGGCTAATCTAACAGCTCAATCTACCCCATAGGACTTAGTCTTAGCCGCTCGGTTCTAGTTTAGCTGCGAACTTTAAACTCTCAAATTTGAGCGATAAATGTGGATTACCAATTTGCTGATCCATTAGGATCACCCTAATATACTGAAAACGAAATGGATCACCCACTAATAAATAATGAGTGACAGGGCTACGACATGGTGATCTGGCAGTGTTCTGGCAATAATAAAAATACTATTTGAGCCCTCCATTGCTCCATTTTCACATCTCTTATATTTTGAATGCTAACAAGCAACCCCTAGAAGAATTGGACAATACAGTTCGCATTCAAGAAATATGATTGTATAAATGCATGGTTTTCGATCGACAACTAAAGGAGAACATGGATTATTTGGTAAATCTCCTAGAACTCCTGGCTGGATTTCAAATAATTATGAATTAGCAACAAATATTCAAGCATGCGTCCGTCTTCTGTACTAACAGTTCATATAATTATCGATTAATGAAAACATTCAGCAGGCATGGGAGCAAAGATATTTCATAAAAGTCCAAAATAGTAGGCATTAACAAAACCATGGACTTGGGTTCACACAGACACATTCATAAAGATTGCTGAAAGTACCTCAGCATCCACTGATCTTCCGTCCGTCAAGCTAGTGCCCCAAAATATGTCCTTAACCGTCATCATGCATCGATTGTCATGAACTGTGTAGCTCCTTATGAATATCGAGCGGAGGGAACAACAAAACAAGTGAGAAATGTTTGTGGAAGCCCCCGATCAGAGTGGGACCAATATGTTGCATTTTGAACATACTACTGCTGTAATTGGTGGGTCATATTCTCCACTCAGATTTTACCTACCAATATTACAGTCAATAAGATACAAACTAAATCGAAGGTGGAGGAGAGAGAGGCGAAACACATGAGACATGAAAAGACTCTCTAATGCTGGAATTACTGCGGCAATGTAAGACCATCATCCCCTATGATCTTCTTTTTGGCATCTCACGCGTGTCTTTTTTATCTGCGTGTCACGCGTTACCCTCATCATCACCTTTTTTTTTGGTGTCTTTTAGTACAACTCTTATGATTTTTTGTTATGTTCCGTAAAACCAGGTTTCGGTCGCCGGTGACAGGGTCTGTATCAATCCGGTGAGACTGATCCATGGTGTTCTTGAGATTTTCTAAGACATGATACGCTTAATTTTTTAAAAGTAGAGAAATGGAGATTAATTTTTCAAACTGATCTTTTCACGTGTGACTCCATAGTCCATAGACTCCATACTGTGGAAGAAAGAGTGATTGGGTCGGTATATTTCCATTTATTCTTGTGCCATCAAAATATATGGAAAAACATAAAGAAAACGAATTAAGTACATGAAAAGAAAAATGAGGACGAATACTATTTGTTCAATTATTTAACGTTGGAAAATGTGAAGAGAAAGATATGTAAACACGTTATTTTACCAAGGATTGGCAAAAATCAATGGGGGTCTTTAATGGTCTCTGCCTCTGGGCTAGCTTTTCATTTCCTCCACACAAGGAATCAAGGGTACGGGTAATGGTATACTCCGCTCAAAATTTTACTTAGGACAGGGACATGAAATCTAGCTCCCTAAAATTCAAGGTTTTACACCGGGTAAAACTGATGCAGACACAAAGCGATGTGAATGCAGACCTGAACAAATTTTCAAAAGATGCTAATACGTTATGAAATTAGTGTTATTTCTCATTGAAATATATAAATTATGAATGTTACTAATAAATTACTATAATTTTTTTTATATAAGAATAAACATATATATTAATGTATATACAAAAAATTATGAACCCTAAGTTAATATATATCCAAAACACCCGGACATTTTTGGTATACATTTATATTAAGATAGTACGTGACATATGTATGTGATTTCATCGATGTGTCTGACGTGGATACATGCGCGACCAAGTGTCGGACTCGAATCTAACACAGACATATCACCGTTTAAGGTCCGTTGTGCTACATAGATAGATGCAATTCGCAAGTTATCCATGGTTTCCATCGTCAAGTATTTCCACACTTGTTTTCACTGAAATGTTTTTAAAAGTTTTACAGTTCAATTAACACAGCTTCGATATCACTGGGGTTCAGTAATTTATTTATTAAGATTCAGTATGCCATGAAACCTTGTGAGGGGGAAATCCAGGCGATCCTTTTATAGGAAATCGATCGGTTTTGTGACATGCCATTTGGATTTTTAAGGATTCGTAACATAACTGTTTTCGTTTCATGATAATTGATCATACAAAATCGTAGTCAACGGATGCCCCAATTTGTGGTAACAGTCAAATAAAAGGCTCCAGATCGTTTGTAGCAAGATTTCCATGTATCCTATGTGTCTGTCAATATGTGGACGACACCTGTCTTGTTTTGTTAATAGTAACTAACTCTTCAATCCTACCATATTTATCTCTTGTTGAAAAGGGGACATGAGTTATTACAAATTAATTAATTCGTAATAGCAGTCGTCCCCTGAAGGCATCTGTTTTGTAGTGCAAAGAGAATATGATTGGGTTTTCCTCTATATACCCATTTATTACAAATATTTCTATAATCTACTGAATCTTCTCAGACTCATGCATTATACTCCTTTAAATAACCTGATTAATATTAATACAATCGTTGATATTATATTTTTTGTTCATAAGAAATGTTTCATTAGCATGCCATCGATTAATATCAATCAGGCACTAAATCTATTTCCCCCCTAGAAGTGGAATGCTAAAGTAACTGTGGGTGAGTCTTAGTGATACTTTGATGCTCAAGATATACGGCGTTTATGCTGATAAAAAAAAAGGATATGTGATGATTACATCTGAGTTGATGAACCATTTACGATTTACCAATCACAATATTCACTTTGGATTTGGAGTTACTTATGTACTCATTTTACCAAACTTTGAATCCAGAGATGAAACTAAACAAACAAACAAACAAATACGCAAACTACATTCTACAAGTAGCAAGGGAAAGAAATTAACTAAGCAATAACGATTAGCCAAACACACGAACGACTGTCATCTTTAAGGGAATATTATGATGCAGAGGTGAAAAACTAGATTATAGAAAACTAGATCGCAAGATAAATATGGAATCCTTTATTTTCTCGTGAGTTTTAAATATATGTTTTTCTTATTTAGCAACGGTCAAATGGAGAAACTTTATGCCGTTAGTAACTATCCACCAAGCCTGGCATGCGTCGTTCACATATTGAAGGCACAGAGGTTACATGGGAGGCTTGGTCCAGACAATCTGGACCGAAAATAAAAACCATATCAGCCTATAGAAGTTGTATGTTTTTCCTACAGAACAAAGATATGCTAAATAATTATGTTCTTCGGGTACATAAACAACAAACCAGTTCAGAAAATAAGATACGAAATAGTAAAAATAAATATCTTTAAATAAGGCATCAGGTAATGGTTGCCTTCATAATTCCTTGCATTTTAAGGGGTGTCTTTGGTGTTGCTTTCCACACATATGTGTTGCCCGTAAATGTATTGACATATTTAAAGCAATACAGATAGCTTTAATTTGATTTATTCAGCAAAATAGACCACATACATGAAAACAATATAAAACGTGGCTTCAGAAGCATAGTCTTGCGAAAAACTTGTACCATTAGTAATGTTACAAGTCGAAAGCATAAACAATATTGCAGTTAATATATCCCTGAAAAGGAGATATCTAGTTACTAAAAAATAAGAGCATATTGTCATGTAAAGCATAATGCACAACTCTAGATGAGAATGATTGTAAGTTAATTTAGTGGACGTTGAGATTTTAGAGGTTCATGATGGACGCTATGGACATAATTAGGTTTCAGGGTTCAACAATAATGGTGGAGGTAGTAGCAACGACGTTCGTGGTGAAAGTGTTTATGGATTACTTTGATATATCGTACCAAATTAATTTGATTGGAGGGTGGAAAGTAAAGGGTACAAAATTGTAGTTACCTAAAATCTGAGAGAGGTTAGAAATGGGATTCTAGGGTTTTTGAAAGTGAGTTACGGGAGGTTGAGCACGAACAGTCTCTGCCTAAACCACGCACAGTGGCCGTTCAAAGGATGCTTCAGTCACAGGGAAGAGGTTTAAGGATGGTCTTAGGGAGGAAAGCATACGAAGAGAGCGATTATAGAATTCTAGGGTTTGAAGAAAACTTTCTCTGAGAGGTTATGAGAAAGATGTTCATAGCTTGGAGAAATAGAGGACCTATTTATAGCTGAATTCTCTAATCTCAGGTCGGTGAAGATATGGATTGCTTGTCGTGCCGTGCGGAGCACTTTTCCCGTCTTTTCAGGAATATATAGAGATAAACTAGGTTGAGTTTATCTCATTATTCCACCGCCTTTACTCTCTTTTGTGGTGAGAAATATGCCGGGTATTTCTCACACGTGTCGTATACCGCCAGACGAAAATCCTAATTGATATCCCCCCATTTGTGTGAACCTGAGTCAGCCTTTGTGATGATGTGTTGAGAGAGATAAATATTCTCTTTAGCCGAGTTGGCCAAGATAGAGATATATTCTCTCATTTGTGAGAATGACTAGGATGAGTCACGTGAAAAGGCATGGAATGCCTCAGGAATCATGTGCAGAGTGTAAGAGGAGCTGAGGTTGAGCTCCCTCTCTCCATGGCCGGTCACATATGTTATATGGATACCGTATTATTGCTTTTGGGTCCCTTTGTTGAGCATGCGGAGCTCAAGAGAGCTTATCCACGTTTTTAGATAGACATGTATAGTTCAGGCTCAATTTACTAGTCGTGAGTGTGTTTAAGAGGCTGAGAAATAGGCTTGAGCCCTAGGTAAGGCGTGCGCCTATTATGGGGAATATTCTGCCCTGTCTGGGATTTCTCGAGAGATTTGAATTTCACTGAGATTTTGTGGAGAGATGTGAATCTCTCTGAGATTTTGAGGAGAGATGTGAATCTCTCCGAGATTTTGCAGAAGGATCCAAATCTCTACGAAGATTTTCTTAACGTATCTGAATCTCTTTGTTGTCAGCTGGGACTCGTCCTGAAGAGAGACAAAGGGATTTGTACGCCCAATTAATGTCTCTGCGAGACTTTGGCTCACTTGTCTTTGACCAACATATCTTGCAGGTCTGTGCTAGGAATCAACTGTGTCCATATGATGGGGCCGACAAGACCAGTGTATCTCAAAAGGATGTTCTAGGAGTCTGTCGAAAGGGCCCCGAGGCAGAATAACCAGTGTATCTCGTGGGGATGTACTAGGAATTATTCGGAAGCCTCGGTAAGTTGAGTCAGAGCCTAGTGCAGACAAGACCAGTGTATCTCGCTATGATGTACTAGGAATCAGTCCTCGATCTCAAATAGGGTGAGTCGTGCTTACAGGAGACATGTATGTCTCCGCTCTGGGTCATAAGTCCGTCGGGGACGTTTTTACGCATCTACAGAGCGTACATGACCAGCAGTATCTCGTCGAGGATGTATACTAGGAATCATGGCATCACAATCAGCTGCATCCCACGAAGACATGCTGGAATTGTGGCTAATCTGGTTCATAAGTCTGCCGGGGACGTTTTACGCTCTACAGAACCTACGTGACCAGCAGTATCTCGTCGATGATGTGAACTAGGAGTCACGGCATCACGACCAGCAGTGTCTCGCGGGGACGTATACTATAAATCGTGGCTATGAGTACCTTGAGGACCAAGGGCTTAATCTCTCCTGTGAGAGTTGAATTTTGTTTATGGTCTTGAAATAACATTTTTGCCCCTTATCCAAATTTCACCATCTGCAGAAATACACCACTAACTTTTTTTGAGACAATCCTTGGATGATCAGGATACCAATCTATAGATTAACATATTACTTACAAATACTTTAATAATATAAAATCTGTAAATATAATGCGGAAATAAAAGTAAAGCAACACCATAAATTCTGTTAACGAAGAAAAATGCACAAGTGCAGAATAATTCCAGGACCTCGTCCAGTTTAAACATACTCTAAATTAAGTTGTTATTGCACTAGCCTATTATCGTGTTTCAGACATGATGTAATTGAGATGGATAATACCCTCCAAGGTACCCTGCTTCAGTTGTGTCCCTACGCCTACAACTCTAAGAGACCATCCACATGAATCCCTTTGCTGACATCCTTTACAGTCTTAACCACGATCCTTTGTGAAGAATATCCCTACATTGCCTCCAACATGATGACTAATTTGATATCATTTTAGATATTAATCAAGGTGATGGAGATCTTCTCAAACTTAGAGTATCTAAGCCAAATATTCAATTAATTATGGTTATACTCTTCACAACTCATAGAAATACCTAATCGGATCTACCTTATAAAAAAAATCAACCTTAGAACTAGTCGTAGGTGAATTTTCATGGAACTTCACAGACTATGTGAAAAAGCCAAGTATGAAGTCGTATTTCTAATTAAGATTTCGATCATCAAGCGTTAATGTACGATCTTATATTGAAGTTCTATCAAATTCTGATTACGATCAATATTTCTTGAATGACATTATAACAGAAGAGAATGCCCGCACTTCACGACAACATAAAATTTTCAAAGCCTTAACCTTGTTCTAATTAAAGAACATTCGATTGGAGGTTGACCTCTTATGCAACACATACATAACGAGTAATGGATTTAGATTTGTATAGTAAGATGTCTCGTTTTATAGTGAACGATCAAGTCTATGTTACTTGAGATTGAAGTAATTTTTTTCTAACAATTCAAAAATGACGACAGTACTAACTACACCTCAACCTTTTTGATATCAACCTATAAATCTGATACCTGGTGTGATCTAATATAGATAGCGACTGTCAATAAGATGACGACAACAAGGTATACACATGGAGTATAAGTCCGAAACCGAAACTTAACTATTGGGATCGACCCAAGTGTTTGGATTAGCGTACAATGTATTTACTTGTAATTATAACTTAAACAATAATCATAATTGTGGAAAGTAAAAGTAAAAACACAACAATATTTTTTTAACGAGGAAACTGCAAATGCAAATGCAAATGCAAAAAAAAAAAAACTAGTCCAGTTATGAATACTCTCGTAATTAGGCCGCTATACAAAGACTACTACCAATTTCGTAAAGTTGAGACCAAGTAAACTACCCATAGTTACCTAGTTTCCTCAGTATCCCTGCGCCTATAAGTAATCTGGCCAAGGCACGCGAATCCTAAGAAGAGTCCATTATCTTAAGTTGCTTCAGCCGTTGTGAAGACTTCAAGCACTCAACTCATTTGGATCGTCTTCCGAAACAGTAAAGGACTAATATGTTCAGTAACCACTCTTTAAATCTCAAGAAGTAAATCAGAGATTATGTTGAGTTCAACAAAGGCTCTTCCGTTTAATCTAATGAACCCCTTTGTTGAGTAAGATCTACCAAGATTTAGATTATCAAGATAACCAGCTCTATGTATATAAACTATCAGATTCAAATACTGAATAACACCACCAAATAATAGTTTGTTGATCTACTACGACTAACACATAAAATGTTTATCAAAAGATAAACAAAGTCTAGTCGGATCCCAGCCGATCAACTATGTGCACAAAGATAAATCACAAAGATATGAAACTAATATCTTCTTGTCTTCAAATCTTCAATGTCTTCTTCTATACCTGCACAAACAAACTTGATTCCCTTGTGTCGATCACGTACAAAATGGGGTATGTTAACAGTGGATGATAACAAACATATCATCAAATCTAAAAACGGATGTGATCAATGTTGATGCTTTATCTAGTTCGAGAGACCTTATATCAGAAGAGAAGGTTCTCAAAATAAACAAACTAGGTGCAATCAGGGTTCAACCACAGTTAGTCAATCAAATCAATATCGAAAATTAAAATAACAATTCAAATTCTAGTTTTCCACTAACACTACTATCTAGATGCTTCTTGATCCTACATATTCTTTAAACTAGCGGACGTAAGAGATTTCACCTAAATTAGGTTACTCTCCTCTCCGATATAGTATTAGAAGTAATACTTAGTCGGCTACAGCATGGACTACAAAATGAAGTGCCTACCTCGGGATAAGTTTGTAAGAAGAACAAACTTCACTAGTTATAGACCAGGGTAGTTTGGACACCAATGAATTTCCATAACCGAAAATATTCTCAAGATATGCAATAAACACCAATTTTAGGTTATGTCTAATTCCAACCAATATCCAACTGTAATACCGAAATCCCTCTTGGATGACAACTTAACATTAGTTGGTATACAAGTATACTTTACTAATATATCTTCCAGAGATATGTTTTACTTGATGGAAAAATAAACCATATACATTAGAAAATCTCACTAGAAGATTCTCAGACATTTCGGTTTGGGATTCCACCTTGAGTATCAAGGAATATCTTTGAACAATAAGAGATAATATTTATATACATGTTCAAATTACTAATAATGTCAACATCGTGAACTTTCTTATTTTGCGAACCCAACTTCCAAAATCACACGAAAGTATAAGTGAGATCGGAAATCGGTTTACTATAGATCCCCAATAGGGATCAGTCATGTTAGAAATCCCCAATGAATAGGGATCAGTCCTGTTATAGATCCCCAATGGAACGGGACCACCAATCCATTTATTTCTTTTAATTAAGAAACAAGTTTCGTAAGTATACTTCCTTAAACTCATGTAATCAAACATAGTTTTCTAGGCATGAAATCAGTCATAGGTTCATCACACAATCTAGGAACAAGTTAAAAATTTAGTGTATGTCGCAATTATGAAGTTCAAAAGATAAGCGTTATACTTCGTGATTCAATATACATAAGTTGTAAAACAACTTATATATTCTTCCTTGACACTTTGATCATAATGAGATGATCAAGTCTCTAATATTAGAGTTTTATATATAACTTTGCATGTTATGTTTTTCAATCTAAACGACTTGAAAGTAACGTAGATAGAAATAGAAACCAGTCAAGTCTTGTATTACTAACCTCAAGTATAAGGATGATGTCTTCATTGATGTCGATACGTCTTCAGACTAATACTCGTATGTCTCAACATTTATAGAGTTCCTAGTCTAACCCAACAAAGTTGACTCTAGTAATCTAATCAAGCAAGCGACTTTGAGTTTTGGTACTAAAATATGAAAACCAACCTTGACATACTAAAGCTTGGCGGGTCAACCAACCAATATGCTAACAAATTCAAATGCTCTCAATGATGCTCAAAATAAGTTCTTTCCTTGGATGCAAAACTTGTTTGTTTCCTTAGTTAAAATTTAACTTGCATTTAATGTCTTTGCTAAGCATAGAAGCATGTAAAGTTGAGTGTTAAATAATTAGCATAAGTAACTACTTCAATAGATTGCTTCTAACTTGCTACGGTCAGGTTTATGCAATAATTTGCAACTAACTAAATTAATATACAAATTTGTCTCTAAAGTTTGACTTACTCTTATAAGGAAAGGTTAAGTTTTTACCGCTTGGAAGAACGCCACAAACGGTAGCGGAAAACGTATAAAAGTTCTCATTGAAACAAAAAAGAAAAGTTAAAAAAAATTCAAATTTAGTTTTGGAATATGTGTTTTTTTTGGTTTGTAAACTTAAGAGAAAAGAAAGTATCTGGGAGAAATCGCTCCAATTTAGGATCGCAAACTTAAATGGCAAAAAAGAAAGAAAAAAATTACAACTATTAGAACTTTTCATCAACTTAGGTTCGTGAACTCAACATGTAGGTTTGCGAACTCAAATTTCAAAATAATCTTTATTAGAAAATTGCTAGACTTGGGTTCGCAAACTCACCTGAGTAGGTTAGCGAACCTAGTGAGAAAAAAGTTGTCAGTAGAAAACTACTTGACTAAGGTTAGCGGTCTTAAATAGTGGGTTTGTGAACCTAAAATTTTATATATCACCGGATTTTTCTCCTTTGATTCTTGATTTCGAATCTTAACAAGTGAGAGCATTAACTTTGAAACCTCACTAATCTTAGCCAAATGCTAGTGCGTGACAAGAACTTTTTTTGTATGTCATTCAAATGCAAAATCGAAACAAATAGGTAGATAGAAGGGAAAATCGCTAACCTTTGATAAAGTTCTTCAATGATGTCTTCGTATGTTCTTCAATCTTTAAGGGTAACTTTGAGTGAATTCTATAACTCTACTCCTAAATCTAACACAGTCTTAACTCCAAAACGGACTTTAGTAAACTTACAAATCGATAAATAATTTTGGTATTTAAAATCTGATAAAACACTTGACATACAAATGCATGTGGGATCAACCAAGCATTCCTTTAACAAAGCGAAGATATGTAAGTTACCCTAAAGATATATTGTATAAGAAGAAATTAGATGGTCTTCGGATGATATTGTTCATTTAGATAAAGAATTAATTTTAGTATATATCTTAAGGCTTTCCTAATACTGGGATATGCGCCAACACATGGTCTTAATTTGGGACTAAAACTCTTAAACTCCAAAATTTTATTTTATTTTAGAAGCTTTACATTAATTATAGGGTTACATTTGGAAATAAGTTTCAACAAAATTAACTATCTCCCGCTATTAATCACATGATTTAAGACCTTAAGGATATAAAAGAAAATAGTTTTTAATTGGTATACCAGATATGTTAAAGCATGCTAGGTTAAACCCCACATGTGTAAGCCAAGTTTGTATACGGTCAATGTTTAAATGTAAAAATATATCTTGAGCTATCAGGTATACTTTTTTGAGTTTAGATTTCAAAGTCTTAGGTTAGGTTGGGATCCATCGTCTCCATTGATTTCAAGAATAAATTTAAAATTAAAGATCGAAGACTCAAGGAGCAAACATCGGGAGATCCCAATCACTTGAATATTCTATAAGAGGTGTATAATTCGAACTACACATATCATCAAAATAATTGGTTAGACTTACACTTGGAAACACCTAATTAATCTTGAGATTATAAGCATATAAAGATTAAGCATGCCACGTAGGAGATACGACTATACAATCCCAGTCCTCATAGGTGCTATTTGAGAAAAATATTTGAACAACAATTTATTCGATAAGTTTTAAAACCATGCTATGGATTTCAAAACAACCTTGGTATATATATATATATATATATAGTATTATTCATATCAGGTTGTGAAACTAGCTAGAAACGATTTACATAACCATGGTATACATGAGAAATGAAACGTTGTACAAAGAAAAAGGTTTCAAAACCATGCTACGGATTTCAAAACAACCTTGGTATATATATATAAATCAGTATTATTCATATCAGAATGTGAAACTAGCTAGAAACGATTTACATAACCATGGTATACATGAGAAATGAAACGGTGTACAAAGAAAAAGGTTTTGGAACCATTCTTGTTTTGGTTTTGAAACTCACCCGCAAATTTGCACTTTGCAATTCACATGTCTCTGGTACAGTTCAGCTATGTTTTTAACCAATGTCTACAATCTTTTAGACATGGTCAAGGTTAGATAGAAAATGTCTACTTGTGGAATAATTCAGGGTTCCGCTTGCTAAGGTTATAATTCTTAAAAACGTACTTTCGAAAAATACGGTTACCCTAATAAATAATTATGTCGTTACATAAAGAACAAAGTTTGATACTAGAAAAAAACTATAGGCTACGAATAATAAATGACTTCTAAGAGCTTGAGCTTTGCACCCTAGCAGTAGATTATTCAATGCCTTTGTCGAAAGTAAAACGAAGGTACCAAGTACACCACCAATCTTTCGAATCCAATGGCCTTCAAGCATACGAGTAGAGCGAATACTTATACAATTAAATAACTTTAATGCGGAAACAGTAAAAGCACACAAACACAACATTTTTGTTTACAAAGAAACCGCAAATGCAAAAAAAACCTGAGACCTAGTCCAGTTTTGGATACTCTCAGAATTAAATCGCTATACAAAGACTACAACCAACTTCGTACAGTTGAGACCAAGTATACTAACTCCAAGTTACTTAGTTTCTTTAGTATCCATGCGCTTACTACCAATCTGGTTTATGCACGTGAATCCTAAGATAGAGTCCACTATATTAAGTCGTTCCACATGCTCTGAAGACTTCTAGCACTCAACATCTTTGGATCGTATTCTGAAACAGTAAGACTAATCTATTTCATTAACCGCCATATTAATCTCCCAGATCAACAAGTTTATTAATCAGAGATGTATTGAGTTACAAAGGTTCTCTCGTTTAATCAATATAAATTCCTTTGTATCGGTTAGATCAACTAAGATATAAAGACTATCAAAGATAATCATTCTTCGTTCGAAGAATATCAAATTCGGTTCCTAAAAAAAATGCCAAGTGATATATTATCGATATATACAACAAGTTATAAAAAGGTCTATCAAGATAACGGGCATGTCGGATTCCAGTCACTCAAGTGTGCACGAAGTATTATCACAAAGATTAGAATACCAATAAGTAAATCTTCTAGTCTTCAAAGTATATGCACAAACAACTTGATTCCCTTATGATCGATCACGCACATAACGGAGTTTGTTAACGTTGGATGATCACAGTCCTATCTTCAGATCTTAAATAAAAGATCAGATCTAAAATCATCAATCCTTTATCTAGTTCGAGTGACCTTATATCAGAAGAGAGGGATTACAGAATAAATAAACTAGGTAACATCAAGGTTCAACTATACCGTTAGTCAATCAAATCAATAATCGAACACTAAAATAATAATACTATTATAACTTCCCACCAATGGTATTACTAGACGCTTCTTGATCCCAAAGAAGACTCTGAATAAAGCGGACGTAAGAGATTTCACCTAATTAGGATACTTTTCTCTCCAATGAGTATTACGAGAATACTGCTAGTCGGCTTACCTCATACCAACTAAAAAAATGAAGTACGTATGTTGCAAGATGAGTTCGTAACAATAACAAAGTTCACCATTTATAATGACCAGGACAGTTTGGACACCAAGGAATTACCAAATCCGAAAAATAAAAGATACGCAATAAATACCTATTTTTGGTTTTGTAAATATTCCAACTGTTGTCCAACTAATATGCCGAAATCTCTTATGAGTGGCAACCAAATATTATCTAGCATAACGGAAAATTAAAGACATATAATATTATGGGCAAATTAAGAAAGTTACCAACTTCTGACCCACTAATTAATAAACCGGCCAATTTTTTGAGGTCTTATATAAAATAGCCAAACCGTTAGTTTTTTCAGCTGGGCCCACCAAAATGGTCAACCATGTTGAATTAGTCGAATTTTGGGCTTAAAATTACTAGTTTATCCTTACGTCTATATCCTTCTTCTCTGTTCAGTAACCTTTTGCTCTTCTCTTTCTTGGCTGTTCTTACTTCTTACGGCAAAACTCCACCCAACAACGATAATGGCCATTTCTTCTTCTCTGCTCCTCCAACTATTTCACGACTGCAACTTATCACCCACGATTGATGGGAGTAGACTTTAAAAAAACCATTCTTATACGATTGATTCATACAGTGATGAAGACAAAGAATCGCCTGTGATGGTGATAACTAATGAAAACAATAAAAAATTCTCCATCGAATAGGTTCAGGGTTTGTATGGAGATTTATTTTCATTTTGATTGCTCAATTGTTCATTTCAGTTGGTTTATAGGTAAGTATTAATGTTTATTGAAATTAGGGATCTGATTTGAAACTATTAGCAGAATTCTGAAACTGTTGGTTGTACATCTCTCAATTTGAGATTATGGGTTCTTTTTAAATCACCTTGTTCATATTTTTTTGAAGTTCAATCGATCAATTAAGATTTATAAACGTCAATTTAGAGATATTCCTAGATTTTGGTTCTTGAAGAATTTGGGGATTTTATCAAGTACCAATTTCTTTTGCGAATTCATGAAACGGGTAGTTGTAATTTTTCATGAATTAGTAATTCTTGATTTTCTATTGATTTAATTTGAGGTTTTGGTCTTAATTTCTGAATTAGGGTTCTTCACGAGGTTTAGTTTTTGGTAAGGATTATATTTTTCATCTTGATTCCTTTTTGGTTTGATACGGTATTAGTTTAATTAGATTTTGATGTTACTGAGGAGTGATTGAGAAAGCCATTTCAATATTCTCTGTTTAAACACTACAGTAACATCAATTCTTCCATCTTTTAGAGCTGGTAAAACTAACCCACTCTCACCTGATTCAATCAAGTTCTTTGTTGTTGGTTAATTGTAATGAATGGTGTAAGATAATGAATGTGTGCTAGATATGAATTTAATGCAGGGAAGGAGATATTGAAAAATTTACAAATCAATCAAAATCTATATATTGGTTACCAGTTTCACACACTGAACATGTATGTAGAAATGTTTATATGATGTTCTTCACTTGGTCTGAATCACTGAGTTAGATCGAAAACGGCTCATGACACAAGCTAGTCAGTCCATGAAAGGGGTTTAAATGTCATTTACTAACTAGGATAACTGACACGTAGCCGTTACCCGTTTTTTTTCCAAAAAACGGGACAGAAAAGGTCAATCTCGGCCACTTTATATAATGATTCAAAAAAACGGCCATTTTCTTAAATATGATTCAAAAAGGTGGCCACTTTATTAAAAAGCCCTAATATTATCATCTGAATATTATACTTTACATATAATATTCAGAGATATGCTTTACTGGAAAATTAAAGACATATAAATTTCAAATATCAAAGAAGATATTATGAAATATTTCAGTTTGGGATCTCACCTTGAGTATCAAGGAAAATACTTAAACATTAAGTAGTAATAGTTTAGCATATGTTAAAAATATTATACCGACACCTTTTGAACTTCCCATAATAACCAAACCCAATTTTCGACAGCTAACAAAACCTTAAGATTATACCCCGATTGGAAAAAGCGTTAAATTTTTTATCATTAGGGATCGATCCTATAATAGATCCCCAAGTAAGGGATCAGTCATGGTATAAATCCTTGTTTAAGGGATCGGTCTTAGAATAAATCCTTTGATTCCTTCCAACTACATTCAAGTTTTGTAAGTCAACTTCCTTAAAATCATGTAGTTAAACATAATTTTCTAGACATGGAATGAATCCAAAGTTCAACACACTAACTAGTAACGAATTACAAACATAATGTCATGTCGCATTTACGAAGTTCAAAATATAAACGTTATACTTCGTAATCCAACATACCAAAGTTGTATGAAACAACTTGTATATACTTCCTTGATACGTTGATCATAATGGAATGATCAAGTCACCAATACTATAAATACATAAATATACTTCATATATTATGAAATATATACTTGAATGCCAGAAGAATACAACTTGGTTGAAATGGGTATTCATGGAGGCCAGGGGTGTTATGTCTTCTGAACGTACTAGTGAGCAATACCTAGATACCAACAGACGAGTATAAGGTGACTCATGTGGTTTTTCTGTTAATAAGGAGTAAGCACGGAAGTATTGCAGGTTATTGATCTAGGATTGTCAATGGATACCCTATTTTCCGGAACCGCACCGGAGCCGAGTGTACCGGATACCTAAACATGTTTTTTTTTTTTTTGCTAGTTTTACTTAAAATTCTCAGATTTCACCTAGTTTTGCTTGGACTTTTTTTTTGCATCTTTTTTCTTAAATTTAATCTTTAATCAGAATATTTATATAAATATTTTATAACTTCGTACGAGAATTTATTAGATTCAAGTTGACATGAAGAGATAAAATAATTTTATCAGAAATTATAACTGATTTTCAAAGACACAATAAGCACCCGTACCTGATGGGTTTTTAGGTTTTTAATCGGGCCCGGTTTTGGGTCCACTAAGTTAGGACCCGAGCCCGTTTTTTTATTGGGTCCGGTTCCGGATCCAGTGGTAGTCGGGAGGAACCAGACCCGTCGATAGCCCTACTAAGATCACTTGCAAGTTTCATTAGGTAGTTGACATAATATATTTATCTAGTGAGTATATTCATTGTGGATATGGACCTAAGATTTTTCAATTGTCTGGTAGTTTTTCTCGCTAACAAAATTTGTGTGTATTGCTTTTACTTTATCCTTAATACATTATTTATTTTTAGGGGGATTTTGTATTCCCCCAAAATAAATGGTTATTTTGTATTTCCCCATTTAATAATTATTAATTGGTGAAACCCCCTTTAATGTGGATGTGACGTAACTGGCTGTTTAATCTAGCACGTGTAGTTCACGTGTGTACTATAATGAAATAATGAAACGGAAGATCAACTGAAATGGATGAACGGCGAGAATCGACCCTTGGATATCTCCTTTTCTTCTTCTTCATCTCCGTCGTCCTCTCCAATATTTCTCTGCAACTGACTATGTTCAGGGAAAACAAAAAAACACAAATTAATCTCTCTCAATATGTCTTCCTTGTCATCGTTTAATTCCTAAATCAAACGATAGCATGATAGAACAAACAAAACCAAGATGAAATACCTAAAACTAAGCCCTAATTTGATTTGAGAGATGACATTCAATCCAAAATCACCACCTATAACAGAAACAACAATAAAATTGATGTGGGCATGGAAACTCACGGGATTGATATTATAATATTTTATTTGATTTTCTCATATTTGATTTGCTCAGGGGATCAACCATAAAATTGATAGGGGCAACAACAAGCAAAATTGATTTGCTCATCGGATTTACTAATTGATGATGAGTTTATTGATAGGACGGTGCATATGATGAGTTATCACATGATATATAAGCTCTTGAATTAAGATATGTACCGTGGTTGCTTAACTACAACAACCTTTTGAACTCTCCATTAATGGCGTCAATACAATCCAGAATCTGGTGACGGAGTAGAATGGCAGGAGTGAGTTACAACGACGGTGGTGTGTTCATTTTTTTTTGGCTCAGAAGGCGCCACGTATATGGGAAGTATCTATTATTTTAGTATCACACGGGTGCAATGCACGTGTTGAATTTAACTGGCCAGTTACGGCACATCCACGTTAAAGGGGATTTCACCAATTAGCAATTAAAAAAGGGGTAATACAAAATAGCTATTTATTTTGGGGGGGAAACACAAAATCCCCCTTATTTTTATTTTATAATCAAAGTGAAAATATGGTGTTGTTAAAGTTTTTGTTTTTCTCTAGATCATCTCTATGGTGTGGTTAAAGTTTTTGTTTTTCTCTGAATCATCTCTCTCTGTAAGGTCAAACAAGATTTTCCAACTGCAGGTTATTAGTAAAAAAATTGATGATTTACTTGTTAATCTCGCCTTTTTAATACAAAATGTTCCTCAATATATTTTTTTGAAGCAATATTTCTCAATATATAAAGCCACAAAGCAATCAACTTATGCTTAAAGCTTTTCCCGATTTTTATGAAATTTGTAAATACGTATATAATTCGTGTTGGTTTAAAAAACCCATAAGTTGCACACCTATGAATCTGATTGATTAAAATGCAATATTAATTCTTTTTATGCATGATTCAAAAAAGAATCCTCAATGGTTTTCAGAATTATCGATTACCCCATCACCCACTTGACATAAAAATTTATTAATATCATTGATGTAAAAAGCGCATGCTTTTAAGTCTCAAGTTTTTGAATACCGAAATCACGAGTATGAATGCTAGTAATGTCATAAAGCTAGAAAAATATATTAGTAATTTAAGCTTTAACCAAATATCACACCAAAATCTTTTAGCATTTTTCTCTTGTTTAAACGCAAAACAATATTTACGAAATAATCCTTAATTGGGCGACCAAAGAGAGTCCTTATACATGCTCACTTGTGAGGTAAAATTGTAAATATTTTTTTCCACCATTTCAATCTTGCCTTTTTCTTAACATATCTAAATATAAACCACGTTTCTTCAAATTGCAACAAAAATAATAAAATTAAATATTTAACTTACTGTTTAGCACTTATATTTCGTTTAACTTGATGTAGTTTAAAAGATACTAGTACTAGAATAGAGAAGAGTTTAGCATAGTCGCAAAAAATCCTGAAAGTGTTGTAGTAACCTTTCAACAACTATTGTGAATTTAGATTTTCAAATTTCTTCAATCTGACTCGAATATTTTCATATTAGAATCAAAATCTTTCGATTGCTCTATAGACTAACGGTAACATATTCAAAATTCGATAGCCTAAATGACCAATGGATTTGATTTTTTTTTTAAGATAACAAAAAGTCTAATATCGGTCAATCCCCCACTGCAGGTGATCATCTAGTTTTATCGGATTCAGGATTAATAGGTTCAGAAACTGAAATCTGCATAGAAAAAACGAACGAACGATACTCTTGAATAATTTCGAGCAACATCTAGATATAGATTAACTAAACCAGATGGGACTCATCCGTTAATGAAACCAAAGTAAGACATGCAACATTTTTTTCTTCTATCCACAAGACATATTACCTATTGAAATATATTTTGGTTTGTATCTCTTAGAATAGAACGGAACGTCGTCATTTTGAGATTGCGCTAAAATAAAATAAACATTATTAGTATCAAATTACTTGATAATTAGACATGATTTTGTAAAGAAAAAATCATTCAAATCGGTCATCTGACTAATTGGTTTTGGACATATCCAATTTCAAAACCAATAAAATAATTTACCTTTTTATAAAATTTTCTCTTTAGTGAGCACCTTTTATTTTTCTAATACTGCATGAACAACCTCATATAAATATCGATTTCGATAAAAAGTGAGCACCAAAAAAGAGCTGTTAAGTAAGAAAAGGCCCCGCCTATATGTAATCATGAAAACTGGTTTTTAGTGGCATGAAGTAATCAAGACTCATGAGTGACCATGCCATGGCCTTGCTCCTCTACTCTCTATTAGACTCCCATAGTAATCTGAGAGAATCTTCAATGTTTTGAAATGTATTTTGTTTTCTTTAATGCTGTGTTTGAGTGTACACTTCGATTCTGATGAGAGTCGTTAGCTTTTTTTTTTAATTCATTGGCTGCAGACTGAAAGCAGTAGTCCTGCCACTGTTGTTCTTTTTTTTTTCTCCTTCATTACTCTTTCTCAGCTTCTCTCTCCATAAAAAGTGAGGATTCTTTTGCGAATTCTTTTTTCTTCCCACAAACAAAAGCTTTTTCAAGAAACTCCAGCGGCCCTGCTTTTTTTTTATTTTTCTTGTCTGCCATTAATATCTCCATAAATACTAGTCTTCAGCCTTTCAAATGCCCCCCTCTCCTCTCTGTAACCTCAAAGTTTTCTCCTCTCTCTCGTTTTCACTGTTGTAGTAATCAAAACACACTACAGCTGGAAAATATGAGTTGAACACTGTTTTCTCCTTTACTTTCACTGTTTTTATGTGTTCATCATTCTAGCTTTAAAGTACGACTCACCTGTAAAAAAATCTCTGTTTTTATCTGAGTAGGAAAAAAGAAAGAAAGAATCGGATATTTTGTTTACTGACTTCTCATTAGGATCTCTATACACTTTATCCAGCTAAAACACAGTGATTCTCTTCTTGTTTTAAGCTCACTACAGACTTGTAGCTATCAAGCATAAAACTCATTTAAACTAGTAAAACCAAAAAGGAATCTCTCCCACACATTTCCTCAACCCATCTATAAAAACCCTCATCTGGGTTTTGTGTTCAATCAGATTCTCTAACTTGGGTTCCTTTCAAACTATTCAAAATGATTACAGGAACTGATCTCTACCATGTCTTCACTGCTGTGGTTCCTCTTTATGTAGCTATGGTTCTAGCTTATGGTTCAGTGAAATGGTGGAAAATCTTTACTCCTGATCAATGTTCTGGTATCAATAGATTTGTTGCACTCTTTGCTGTTCCTTTACTATCATTTCACTTCATATCAAGTAACAATCCTTACACAATGAACTTGAGATTCATAGCTGCTGATTCTCTTCAAAAGATTATAGTCTTGGTTGTTCTAGCCTTTTGGTCTAGATGTAGTGCAAATGGTTCTCTTGAATGGTCTATTACATTATTCTCACTCTCTACACTTCCTAATACACTTGTTATGGGCATCCCTCTTTTGAAAGGAATGTATGGAGAGTTCTCTGGGAGTTTAATGGTTCAGATAGTTGTTCTTCAATGTATCATTTGGTATACTCTTATGTTATTCCTGTTTGAGTATAGAGGAGCTAAGCTTCTTATTGTTGAACAGTTTCCTGATACTGCTGGTTCTATCATATCATTTAGAGTAGATTCTGATATTTTATCTCTTGATGGTAAAGAACCATTACAAACTGAAGCTGAAGTTGGTGAAGATGGTAAACTTCATGTTACAGTGAGGAAATCTACTAGTTCTCGTTCTGAAGTGTTCTCTAGGAGGTCTAATAATGGTCCACATTCAGGGGTTTCTTTAACTCCTAGAGCTTCAAACCTAACTAATGCTGAGATTTATTCACTCCAATCTTCCAGAAACCCAACTCCAAGAGGATCAAGTTTTAATCATACTGATTTTTACTCAATGGTTAATGGAAGAAATGTGAGCAGTACTAGTCCTAGACAATCTAATTTTGGGAACATGGGTTTTGATGAGGAAAACGGAAATGCAGGAGGATTTCCAAGGAATACTACTCAGCAAGGTAGTGGTTATCCTGCACCTAATACTGGTATGTTTTCTCCTGTTGGGAAGAAGAAAAATGATGGAGCGAAAGATCTTCATATGTTTGTTTGGAGTTCTAGTGCTTCACCTGTTTCTGAAGGAGGGCTTCATGTCTTTAGAGGAGGTGCTGATTATGGTCATGAAAGTGGTGGAATTGGAGCTCATCAGATTGAACCAAACCCAAAAGGTATACATCTTTTAGTTCCTGCAATTCTATTTACAATGCATGATTGGTTTTGTTTCTTGATGGTAGTTTAAATGCATGATTGGTTTTGTTTATTGATGTTAGTTAACACAAAGTATGTGTAGCTCAAAATTAGAAATAAAATCTTGCTTGATCTGTGTTACTTTCTTGTTATAGAAGGTAGTTGTTCTGTATGCTTTTATAGTTGCGGATTCTTAGAAAATGCGAGTCAAAATGCATTGTGAAACCTAAGTTTTGCTTTCTAACTCCCAGTTTTGGCAAGTATCTTTTCTTGCCTTACGTCCATTGTGTATGTAGTATGTATACTCACTTATACATGATTGGGTTCTTCTATTTGTGATGTCAACTGCTTTTAGGTAGGACTAGTTGTTATATTCTTGCATCTAATGTTTTATTCTTGGTATAGACTTTTTTAATACTCTGTTGTTTGGTAATGCATTTGTGTATTCTAAATTGGGCTACTTGTAATAAATTTCAGAGTTTGAAGAATACCGCCGAGATGATCAGTTCAGTTTTGGAAACAGACAAGCTATAAATGGTGGTGAACGAGAAGCACCAAATTTGACAAAGCTTGGTTCTAGCTCAACTACTGAGCTTCACCCTAAAGCTGCTTATGGTGAAACCAAAGCCACTACTATGCCACCTGCTAGTGTTATGACAAGGCTCATTTTGATCATGGTGTGGCGAAAACTCATCAGAAATCCCAACACCTACTCGAGTCTCATTGGTCTCACGTGGTCTCTAGTATCTTTCAGGTATAAGCAAATCATTGTTCAATGGAGTATATACCCTCAATTCTGAGAACTGTATTTTTACTTTCTGTATTTGTAATCTCTAATTTTATATTCACGGACAGGTGGAATATCATTATGCCTGCAATCATAGCAAAATCGATATCGATTCTATCTGATGCTGGTCTTGGAATGGCTATGTTCAGTCTTGGTATGATTTTCAGCCTCTAGCATACGTCCTTATTCATGAGATTCTATAAATACTTGAAAAATTGAAGGTTTAACTAGGATTAGCTTGTGCAAAATGTCTTTTTTGTTAATTTGATTTACTCTAGCAAAGTCATAACTGTTCGCTTTGTAGGCTTGTTTATGGCGTTACAACCACGTATGATTGCTTGTGGAAACAAAGTTGCTACATTTTCTATGGGTGTTCGCTTCCTAACTGGTCCTGCAGTCATGGCTGCGGCCTCTTTTATTGTTGGATTACGTGGTGATCTCCTGCGCATTGCCATTGTACAGGTAAACCTCTTTTAATCCTATTAGATTAAAGACATGGCGTTTGATATTTGCATATGGTTGTTGATTTCTTCTGTGTTCTAACTGCAGGCTGCACTTCCCCAAGGAATAGTTCCCTTTGTCTTTGCCAAGGAATATAATGTCCATCCTAAAATCTTAAGCACTGGGTATGCATTCTATCATTCCTTCGGAAGCTACCTTGTGTACTTAGATTATGGGGAAAGTCTATCGTCTTGAGTTGCTATGTATAAATTCAACTTCAGAATTCAAGTTAATAATATGACATGAAAGTCTAACCTGGAGACCATTTCTTTCATTGTCTGTGGTTGCAGGGTTATCTTTGGAATGCTGATAGCTCTTCCCATCACACTAGTTTACTACATCTTACTTGGGCTCTGAAGGGAACAGCTCGCCACGCCTTTTTTGGGAACATACTGTACATTTTTTGCCCCTTGTTGCTGATAGGGAATTTTTCTAGCAGCTGATAATATTTCATGAAGTAGTCACCACCAGTGTAGAAGGAGAAAGAAAGAACAGAACCTGGAATATGACATCAACTGACTTAGATTACAGAGAATGAAGAGAGAAAAATTTGACCCTTGGGTAGATCTTTTTTTGTTTATTTTGAATCTCAATTCTCTCTTTTAAATTGTAAAACAGCTATTAGCTTGTGTTGGTTGGGATCAAAACAAATGTTACTACTTTTGCTGCAAGCTTTAAAGGAATTAGGGGTTAGCTTTATGGTCATTCATTCATATTTTGGTGCATATTCCTTTTATTTCCTTGTGGTATCCAGTGTGATGCTTGGATAGCATGACACTCCTTGGTCGTATCTTAGTTGGAGATATCAGATATCTTTCTTGTCAGGCATTCGTTTTTTGCGGAAATTTTAAGAATTAGGCAGAATCTTGTCATAAAGAGAGTTGGATCATCTTCTCTAAAAGTCCAAATATCTGTTAAAAATTGAAATCTTGCCAAGAACTATTAGCTTTAAGTGCCAACTGATAGATGTGTGATACGCCAAGATGCAGCTGAATTGACATTACCGAGCGACAAAGTACACCGCTGAGATGCTACTACCTCAAACACCTTCCATGTGCAAGGATCTAAAAATGGGTGCAAACTTAAGCGCTATAGAATATGTGCATCTTGTAGTCCTTTTGTTAATAAGAATCCAGATTTGGCTCTGATCTCCAGAAAATTGCGAAGTAAGATAACACTCTCACTGCATCTAGGTTAGGAAAACTGCATTCATAGTCAACCTGCCGGCATTTAAAGTTGCACAGAGATTTAGCACCAGAAAATTGTTCAATCCTATAAATTTTTTATGTGTCGCGGAACACAAGAAATACCTAACCAGTGGTCCAGTAGACACAGAAAAGAAAACCAAAATGTTGGATAATAGGATTGGCAACGCTACCTATCTAGGGAAGGAAGCCACAGACTCCTGCTTCATTAATTGTGACGGGCAGACAAACCGACAGACATGTTCAATATCTATCTATATACACGGGGGTAAGCGTGCTCTTAGGGATGCTCAAGCTCTAAACCTAACATCTCCTATCACTCATGCTCATATATATATACGTCTAAACAGAAGCTGTGTTCTTTTTAGGAAGAGGAATGATTAAAATCGTCTCACTGTCCGGCACCAACCCTGACCCTCATGAGTCCAGGATGAACATTTCTAACCCAGCTATGTGTGTATCCATAAAGTAAGATGCTCCAAATTATTTCTTATACTGGCATGTCCCGACTACTTAAAAAGTTAATTTGGACATCAAAGAAACATATGATTTGGTTCATTTTGGTAATCACAAAGGTTGTTCTCTAGTAATTCATGGTAGTAGATGTTTTTCCGAAAGATTTTAGAATGAAGAAGAAATAAAATCTTTATTGAGTTTTTGATAAAAACAGAATACAAGAGAGAGAAAGCCTTTTAAAGGCTATACAGATAGTCTGGCAGTTACAGTTAACAAAACAGAAAGAATGTGTGATAGACACACTTACAATTCAGACAGTCACTCAGACAACCACTCAGACTTAACTGGATTCAGACACTATACATTCTGAATCCTTACAGCCCCCTTAAGCTGATATTGATGTAAACAGAGCAGCTTGCCAGCCAAAGAAAGAAATACACAGTGAACCAATCCTTTAGTAAACAAGTCTGCTAGTTGATTTGCATAAGATACATAGCTAACTTGTAGAAAACCAGAACTGACCAGCTCCCTGATGAAGTGATAATCTATCTCAATGTGTTTAGTCTTAGCATGAAATACTGGATTTGTTGCTAGACTATTAGCAGAAACATTATCACAATATAGCTGGGGTGTAGCATGGGAAACATCTAGTTCTTGTAGTAAAAATGATATCCATACTACCTCAGCTGCAGTGATAGCCAATGACTTATATTCTGCCTCAGCTGAAGACTTGGATATGGTTGGCTGTTTCTTTGAGGGCCAAGATACCAGAGATGAACCCAAGAAAACACACATACCTGATGTTGATCTTCTTGTGTCAGGACAGCCAGCCCAGTCTAAGTCTGAGTAGGCAGAAATAACAGTAACATCTCCAGCAGAGAGTAATACACCAATTCCAAGTGTTCCTTTTAAGTATCTTAAAATCCTTCTGACCAGCAACAAATGTTCATCAGTAGGAGATTGCATAAATTAAGCAACATAATTGACACTAAAACAAATATCAGGTCTGGTCATTATCAAATACTGAAGACCTCCCACCATACTCCTATATTCAGTAACATTTGACAAAGGAGTACCAGTAGAAACTAACAGCCTTGGTCCTTTGGTAACTGGTGTTTTGGAAGGTTTGCAGTTGAGCAGATCATACTTCTCTAACATCTCCAATGTATACTTCTTCTGAGTTAATAAGAGTTGTTGTGAATTGTTCTGAAACTCTGCCTCTATGCCCAAGAAATAATGAAGAATACCTAAGTCTTTAACTGGATAACTCTTTATAAGAAAACCAATAATGCTGTCACTAAGACCAGTAGTAGAGCAGGCTAAAATGATATCATCAACATATAAAAGGATCACAACCATTTTGTCACCAGACTGATATATAAACATAGAGTGATCACAGATGGATCTAGTGAAACCAAATTCTATCAATGTGCCACACAGTCTCTCAAACCAGGCTCTGGGTGCCTGTTTAAGACCATACAAACTTTTCTTGAGCTTACATACAAAGATTGGGTGTTTAGGATCTTCAAAACCTTTAGGCTGCACCACGTAGACATCTTCTTCAAGAAAACCATGAAGAAAAGAATTACTAATGTCCAATTGCTTGATTGACCAATTTTTAGTAAGAGCAATTGTGAGAACAATCCTTACAGTTGTTGCTTTCACCACAGGAATAAATTTTTTAAAATAATCTACTCCATCCATCTGATTATAGCCCTTAGCTATAAGTCTAGCTTTAAATCTTTCAATAGTTCCATCAGCATTCAGTTTGACCTTATAAACCCATTTATTTCCTAAAATATTATAACTAGAATCATTGGGTACCAGATCCCATGTATCATTATCAATGAGTGCTATATTATCATTCTTCATTGCTACTTGCCACTTTGGATTCTTGATTGCAATCTTAAATGATTTTTGCTCAATAAAATCTGAAGTAGTAGCTGTAAAGACTGAATGTAAAGGATACTTAACCATTTAGTGAGAAACAAAGTCAGTAGGTAAGGACTTTTGTTTGGTAATACCTGATCTGGACCTTGTAATAATAGAAGATGAAGTCTCAGTAGAATGATGAAGAGAAGTATCAGAAGTATCAGCAGAAGTAACACCATTGCCAAGAGTAGTTGAAGAAGTAGAAGTAATAGTTGAACATGAAGTTTCATCAAAAGGAAAATAATCCTCATCAAAGTTCACATGAACTGTAATATATGTCTTCTTGCTGGTTAGATCAAAGCACTTTTAACCTTTATGAATTGGACTGTAACCCAAGAAAACATATTTTGAAGACTTAGCATTCAACTTGTCTGCTCTATAAGGCTCCAGATTAGGATAACAACAACAACCAAATACTCTAAAGAAGGAGTAATCTGGAAGAGTGTTGAAAAGCATTTCATATGGAGACTTAAAGCTAAGAACTTTGGTAGGAAGTCTGTTAATGATATATGTTGCAGTTAGGAAAGAATCATACCAGAATGCTTTGGGTAGAGAGGCTTGAAAAGATAGAGTATTGCCCATTTCAGTGATGTGCCTGTGTTTCCTTTCAGCCAAGCCATTTTGTTGATGCAGATGAGGACAAGAAGCTCTCAAAACTATTCCACATTGATCAAGATATTCCTTAAACTGTCCCTTAACCATCTCAAGAGCATTGTCACATTGGAAATACTTGATAGAAGTAGATAAAATATTCTCTGAAGTAGCTTTGAAATGTTGAAAACAGGATAAGCTGTCAGCTCTACTCTTCAAGGGATATATTCAGTGATATCTAGAATAATCATCTATGAACAAGATATAATACTTGAAGCCCAGAGAAGAAACAGTTGGAGATGGACCCCAGATATCACAGTGAACTAGATGTAATGGTGATGTTGTAGTCCTCTTGGAATCATAGAATGGTAGCCTATGATTTTTACCTTTCTGACAAGCCTCACACAAACATGTATTTCCAGAACTTACTGATATAGATGAAGTACTGGCAATCTTCTTAAGAATCACATCAGAAGTATGACCTAATCTATTATGCCACAAGGAGGTATTTGAATTAGCAGTAGAAGCTGTTAAAGCAAAAGAAGTAAGACCTTCCATTGGATACAAATTATTCTTAATTTTTCCTTCAGCCAACACCTTTCTAGTCTTCACACATTTTATCTCATATCCCCAATCATTTTTTTTTACAAAAACCTGATTATCCTTTGTAAACTTAGCAATGGACAATAAATTCTGTTTGATAGTAGGCACATACAAAACATTATCTAGATGAAACTGACTATAGTTAGTATCTAGCACAATATTACCTGTTTTCTCAATGGGTAACATAGTGCCATCTCCTACCATAACTTTGTCTGTCCCATCATAAACCTTTGCATTACTCAGTAGATTAATATCTTTAGTCAAGTGACTAGTTGCTCCTGAGTAAGGCAACCAAACAAAACCAACATTGCAATCTGAGCTAGTTAAGGATGTAGAATTCACTTGTATGGAAGCAAAAGCATGTTGAAGAGTATTTGTAGCACCACTACTTTCATCCTTATCCTTGCCCTTTCCAAATGAAGCTTTATTAGGAATGTACCTAAAATGACATCTATTCCCTGTATGTCCCTTCTTTTTACAAATCTGGCACTCAACTTCACTAAAGTCATGTATCACATTCTTGCCTTTACTATCATTGTTAGACTTAGAAGTAGATGCATTATGAGAGTTAATGTGCTTAGCATAATAGGCATAAATTTGATAATCAAGAACTGATGCTAACTCATCATCTTTTACTTTAAGCCACTACTCATGATGTAGTAGTCTTGAAATAAGATCATGTAATGAAAAAGCAGTATCCCTATTATGAGCAGATATGACAAATTGTCTATACTCTTTTCCTAAACCCATTAATGCATACATGACAATATCAGATTCATCTACAATTTCTCCTATTGCAGCAAGTGAATCAGTAATTATCTTCAATTCATCAAAATAAGCGGAAATACTTTTGGCACCTTTCTTGATTGAATGAAGCTGATTGCGAAGAAGAGATCTCTTTGCTGCAAACTTTTGAATGAATTTGCGTTCTAGGAAAACCCAAATTTCTCGTGCTGAAGAAAACCCAATTATCTAGCGAGAAATTGCCTCATCAAAAGTAGCATTTAAACATGACATGATGAACCGATTCATCTTGCGCCCATGAAGATATAAAGGATTTGGTAGAGTATCACCATCAACTTCAACTGTTTGCTGTGGTTGATCCACACTACCATCAACAAGCTTATATAAATCTGTAGTGATAAGAATAGACTCGAATTAATTTTTTCATATTAAGTAATTCGATCCATCATTTCGAAGTTTAACAGAAACAAAATTAGTGATGTTCTGAAAAGGTAGAGCAGAAGATGATGATGAAGACATCATTTTGAAGATGTAAATCAAAACAATATTCAAGAATCAAAGAATGAGATCCAAATCTTGATAGTAAGAAAAAAGATCCAGAAATCAAATAAGATGAAGAAATTTTTGGTATAGATGTATACTAGAGATTTTAAGAAATTGTAGAGTTGTGTATTTACAGCGGAATTAATTTTTTTTAGAGGTAGGATCAAAGGATGAAAGAATCAAGATCTTCCTTAGAAGACTGATACCATGAAAGATTTTAGAATGAAGAAGAAATAAAATCTTTATTGAGTTTTTGATAAAAACAGAATACAAGAGAGAGAAAGCCTTTTAAAGGTTATATATATAGACTGTATTGTCTGTTACAGACAGTCTGGCAGTTACAGTTAACAAAACAGAAAGAATGTGTAATAGACACACTTACAATTCAGACACTCTCTCAGACAGTCATTCAGACAACCACTCAGACTTAACTGGATTCAGATATTATACATTCTGAATCCTTACAAAAAGAATAAAAGAACTAGTACGTCTATAAACCAAAACAATATTTAAGAATATTTTAACACTGTCTGTTAACAAGTGATTTTAGTTTTGGTTCTACCCGTCCTAGTCACACCTCATGACCTCAATTTACTAGGAATGGTAAGAGAGAGAGAGTTGCCTTTCCTTTGTACCTTGTCCTTCCTTATATAGACTTTCCCAAAAGTCCCTCCTTTTATGACATCATGACACATGTCCTAAACCTCCTTAATTACTTCTAATGCCATTCCTTAATATAACCTCCTTCTTATTTATTAATTCCTCATTTGTTCTTCTTATCTCATGGGTATCTTCCTATTGGACTTGGTCCTAGTCCCCAAGTCCCCATATCTTATATTAGGATTACCTCCCCTTTTAGGGGGCATCCTAGACCCGTTAAGGGGTATTCTTTTTTATGTATCAACATTAGTCCCCTGACTATTGGGTTATTTGTAAAATAACCCAGTAGTCATAGGATTTTTCGAGTGCCCCCCCTTTTTCCTTGTACGGAAGTTAGGAATGAGAATTCCTTCCCCCTTTTATCGACTCCATGACCCTAGGCGACGTTTGACCTTCCCTATCGTGCAAACTTTTCCTCTTCTTTTCAGTTCCTGCCGGTTATCATTCCCTTTTTCATAACCGCCACGTTCAGGCCTTGAGAGCCCTTATATATAGATTTACTGATTTGTTTTCCCCCTTATCTTTTTCCAACTAGTTCTTCTCTTCCCTTCCTCCTGAACATTTACACACACGCCATGTCTAATAGTTCCACCAGTAGTTCATCTGAAGAATCTGACGAGTCTGAAGGAGCCATGAGCATGGGTTCCGAAGAGACCGAATATTCGGAGCAAGATGAGATTTTTCTACCTCCTCCAGTGGACGGTCAGTCATACACGATTGCAGAGTTTACCAGCGGGCCCGATCTAAAACGTGTGCTAAGATTGAGGGAGCTCTGCGGAGGTAAGCGCGTTATTCCTCTTGATGATGTCCTTATTCCTCGTCTTATAAACCCTCCTGTATTGCCCTATCCGTCCACCCCTAGATGGCTCATGCAATCCGAATCGGGTACTATGGATGCTTTCTCGTTCAACAAGGTCCCACGTATGGCCATCCACCATGGAGACTACGACCTCCCCGCCATCGATATTCGTTCTTCATCAAAAAACCCTCCAATATGGCCGCACTGGACATCTTATATCCGTTCCATTCCTGGTCAAGCGGCGATTCTTCGTAGGGCAGGCATTGACGAGGCCATAAATTCATCCCTTAAGCGAGAGGTGACAAGGTGTAAGCGCGATATAACAAGGCTTTTATGTCATTGGGCTCCTCCTGTCCACACTCTCTTTACCGCGTGGGGAGAGGCGACCATAATATTAGAGGATGTAGTCGCCCTCACAGGGTTGCCTATCCATGGTAGTCATTCGTATGACGAGGCAACCATTTTGGGGGCGCTGACTGATGAAGACAGGGTGTTATGGGCTTATCTATTGAAATGTAAAGATGCCCCTCAGAGTGAGTTAGTGAAGAAAGAACAAATGCCAGCAAAACAGGGAAAGGAAGAGAAGATTGCTGAAGTGGGCAAGAAAAAGACACCATCATCCGCCGCCAAAAGGAAGGCCAAAACGCTTGAGGAGAAGAAGAAGCCTCCTCCAGTGCGTCCAGTGGGTGAGCGCTTACTTGCTAGTTCTTTCCATGCCCATGAAGTGATTCATGGCTCGTCAACTCCAACTAAAGCAGACCCCGAGTGGGTCACTAAAACCAATAGACGCGCCTCCTTTCCTCTCTGGATTAAGTATTGGCTCCGCAGTTAGTGGATGGAAAGGTTCTCCCTCCCGAGCGAAAAGAGACGAACCCTCGTGCTGAGTTGGCCGATTACATTCTATCTGGCTTTATCACGATGTGTTCGAGTATAGTCCCCAGGATACAATCAAGAGTGAGCTCGTGCCGATGACAGTATTTTTGTCTCGCGGGGTCTCCTTCCCGCTTGCGCCAATGTTTTTAGGTGGCTTGTACCGTCATTTGGATTTGTTTTGGCATGATCTCCAGACAGTGGGTTCGGCTCATAAGATTGAGACTTACATCCCTACCTCTTTTATGCAAGCGTGGTCTTGGGAGCACGTCACCCCGTACGCCCCAGAGCCTAATGATCTAGAGGTTCATCGCGAAGAGGATGTCGAATAGGATGACGGCTCAGTTAAGAGAGTTCCGGTTACTTATGGCTATCCGGGATGGCTTTCTGGCGAGGCAAGGGAACCCTGCCTAAAAGCGATATAGCTAAATATCTAGACGTGGCCAAGGATTTTGTACCATTTCCTTATCACGATGGTTGGTCGGGTCCGGCGCATTACGATTTTACCGCAGCTTTTGACGTAGAACTGGATTCGACACAGCTCTTGTAAGAGTCGGATTTTGATTCGGTGATGGCGGTGTTGCCTGGTTATCTTCATGGCTTCCATGCTGGTAAGTTTATCACCATGTCATATAATCCCGATCGCACGACTCGGAAAGTTGGATTCGACCAAGGGGTTCCTCCGAGATTTCCTCATTGGGGAAGCTCCGATACCGGGGATGTCATCGCCAGTTTCGATCGTTTTGTTTTTAAAGGGCCGGCTCGTCTGAATGATCGGGGAATCAGTTTTTCATTTAGACAATATATTCTCGAGCGCCCTTTGGCTGTTACCGAGGATGCCCATAAATATCAGCTTTTCATGCGTCGTCGGGCCTTGAACTTCCTTCTTCGCGAATCTTCTCCTCCTCGCGATTTGTCCTATGACGATCTTCGGGCGCTTCATGTGTCTGGTAGGATCAAGCTTGATGATGCTGTAGCCGCCATGCATCGGATCAGTTCGGGTACCAAAGGTCGCTCTTTAGAACCCATGGTGACTTCTTGGGACCCTCCTGAAGGTCATGATCCCATAAAGCTAAAGAGAGGATCGAAGTCGTATTCCGACCGCAAGCCTCCTCGACTGGATATGCTTAGATCGACCATTAGTCCTCAAGCGGTGCAGGTACTTCCTACTTGCTTATTCTTCTTTTCTTTTGGCGCTTGCCATCGTCATTTATTTCATTTTTTTAAAACAAATGTCGGGAATTACATCCTCAGGGAGCTCCTCTCTCCAATCCCTTGGGGTGGAAGGCCCCGTCTTACGTAATGGAGGAGTACCTGAACATGCCCGAGAGTGACTAGACCGAGAAGAGCCTCGCCAAGAAGGCTAAACGGGAAGCAACTAAATTTTCTGTTCCGCGTTCTTGTTTTTCTGCTAATATTTCGTCCCCACGACCTCAGCAGGCTCAACGAAGAAGTGCGTCACAACCTCCCAGGGGTGCTGTTTGTAGCCCGATCTCCTCATTTGTAGACCAGGTGATGAGTATTTGGGTTAATATCTCAGAGGGGACCGGCTGGGTATCCCCGCGCCTTCACATATCATCATTTCACCCACTTCGGGCTGAGACCGTTCGTGCCAGAGGTGAAGCCCCAGCATCTCCTAGTGCCATTTTGCAATTAATGAGTCTAACCGGTCGGTTTTTGGTTGGTCATCATCTCACGTGGCATCACCAGTTGGTGATCCTAAAGGTAATTTACACAACCCCCTATTTAATACGTGTTTTTGTTTTTCTTGTCCTTCTTTCTTCTCTCCTCTCCTTTTTTTTTTTTTTTTAAGATGTTCTTGTTTTTAAATTTGAGTTTTCCTTCGCAATGTCTTTCATTCCTCGTTTTTCAGATCCTGCTAGTGACTCTGAATCATCCGCTGGTTCTTCCGCGTCTTGTCGTAGGCTACTGATCTTCCGTTCAACTCAGCCATTCCCGAGGTTAGTTTCTTATTATGTGTATATATATGTACATATATTGCATCTCCACATGCTTACTAATACTCGCCTTTGGCGTTAGGATATGGGTAATAAACACAAGGAGACCGGTAGGCCCGAAGGTTTGCACGCGAATGGCGTTCGACGCGTAGTCCCTGGTGGGAATGGGACCACTACTAAATTCGTTCGTTCGGACGGACGGCGGTGCTGCTTTGGTTACCTCTTCAGAAAGACGAACTGATACTCCTATCGTACCAGTTATCCCTGACGTTCCAGCGGCCCCCGAGGACGCGCGGTTCCGTTTCCCCTTGGTAGTGAGTGCTGTCGAGGCTGGGGTTGATCCCGCTACCCATACGCTAGTCCATGGTTTTTGGGTACCAACCACCTTTGCCGCCACTTACAGGGATATCGTGGAGAGCGACGGCGGTCACATGGTGAGAGCGGATCTTCTAGACATCCGGACTTTGTGCTATATGACTAAGAACCTCTTAGAGATTGCCGGCCAGCTCACGAGGGTAGGGGATGATCCTGTTGACGCATCGGTAATGCGTGGCTGTGAGGCTACTGTTCGGTCAACGGTTAACATTAAGTTCCCCGTTGGATGGTTAGAGAAGTTGCTGATGAAGGTGAAGGACCGTAATAATCCCCGTGTTCAGCTCACAAGTCTGATTTCTAAGCTAGAAGAGGAGCTAGAGAAGCGTTCCAAGGCAACTGCTAGCAAGAAAGAAGTGCTGCATCAACTGGTTGCTGATGTTGGGTTTGCTAGCGACGAGGTGATACGGGCTGAGACCGCGGAAGAAGCAGTTCGCGCGGAGCTTGAAAAGAAACAGCAGGAGATGTCCACACTCCAATCTGCTTAACACACTTCCTCTTTATGTTACCCTTTCCTTCGTCTTTCTTTGGTTATGTTGGACCCTTGTCTCTCGGATAATTTGTTTGGTTTTTTTTTTTTTTTTTTTTTTTTTTTTTAATTGTGGGATATTAATATTGTGTTTGGTTAATTATTAGTTCATTATCGGTGTTTCCTAAGTCTCGTTATTCTTGGCTTCCTAATTTAGAGAGACGTTAGCTATTCATGCTTGCCTCCCTCCCCCTTTTTTTTTTGAAGAATGCGGTGGATTGGGCGAGCGTTTGATATAACGCGCCGAATTCCCCCTTTCGTTTTAGGATGTGATTAGAAGGGTAAGGTTAGGCGGCCGTTTGATAGAACGCGCCTACTCCCCCTCTCTTTTTATCAGAAGAATGCGGTGGGACGGATGGGCGTTTGATAGAACGCACCTACTCCCCTTATCTTTTTATCATAAGGTTGGTGGGTAGGGTGGGCGTTTGAAAGAACGCACCTGCTCCCCCTTTTTTTTTTTTATCAGAATGTGATTAGAAGGGTAGGGTTGGGCGGGCGTTGATAGAACTCGCCCATTCCCCCTCTCTTTTTATCAGAAGGATGCGATGGGTTGGGCGGGCTTTTGATAGAACGCACCTACTCCCCCCCTTTTTGTAGGTTTTCCAGCTAGCCAGGCGCCTTTGGTCTTCCCGAAGCTTCTTTTTGTGGATTTGTCAGTCGACCGGGCGCGTTTGGCATTCCCATAACCTTTTGTAGATTTGTCAGCCGATCGGGCGCCTTTGGCATTCCCGTAGCCTTTTGTAGATTTGTCAGCCGATCGCGCGCCTTTGGCATTCCCGTAGCCTTTTATAGATTCGTCAGCCGACCAGGCGCCTTTGGCATAGATTTGTCAGCCGACCGTGCGCCTTTGGCATTCCCGTAACCTTTTGTAGATTTGTCAGCCGACCGGGCGCCGTTGGCATTCCCGTAGCCTTTTGTAGATTTGTCAGCCTACCAGGCGCCTTTGGCATTCCCGTAGCCTTTTGTAGATTTGTCAGCCGATCGGGCGCCTTTGGCAATCCCGTAGCCTTTTGTAGATTCGTCAGCCGACTGGGCGCCTTTGGCATTCCCGTAACCTTTTGTAGATTTGTCAGCCGACCGGGCGCCTTTGGAATTTCCGTAGCCTTTTGTAGATTTGTCAGCCGACCAGGCGCCTTTGACATTCCTATAGCCTTTTGTAGATTCGTCAGCCGACCGGGCGCCTTTGGCATTCCC
>JAJJMB010008334.1:2524835-2549805 GCA_023531105.1 Papaver atlanticum
GTCAGCCGACCGGGCGCCTTTGGCATTCCCGTAGCCTTTTGTAGATTTGTCAGCCGACCGGGGGCCTTTGGCATTCCCGTAGCCTTTTTTAGATTTGTCGGCTGACCAGGCGCCTTTGGCATTCCTATAGCCTTTTGTAGATTTTTCAGCTGACCGGGCGCCTTTGGCATTCCCGTAGCATTTTCATATCATATTACTCAGGAGTTTTAGAAAAGGAATTTGTCTTACCATAAACCATTAAAATGATTGTTTACAAGCTAACTGTGGTTCATCTTTCCGTATTCTCCTCTCCCTTTTTTTTTTTGCTCTTCGACCTGTTATCTCATTTTCTTGTAGCTTAATGGCGAGGAAAGGGGTCGTATTCAATTGCTTGCTTAGTTGCCTCGAGCTCTCCGGAGGCGCGCTTTCGTTCGAATATGCTCCTTATGGCGAAACATTCCTATGTCGGGTGTCCCAATCTCCGATGGTAATGGCAATATTTGGTTGCATGCTTGTCCATCTTGTTAACGTCCACCACTGTCGGGGGTAACCGGATTTCCCTTTTCATGACCCATTGGTTTAGTAGCTCGATTGCGTGCTCTCTGCTGCAGGGTAAAGGAGGTGGTGGATTTGAGTCTCGCCTTGCCCATCCGTTTCTCCCTTGGTTCCGGCAACTGTCAGAGTCTGGTCTCTTCTCTCTCTATTAGTGCTGGACCTTACATTGCGTGGTGCTTCAGATATGGTGTTAACCGTGTAGCGCCAGGCGGGCTCTGTGGGCATCTCTTCTATGCAATCGCGATCCTTTCGGCTGCTTCTTCCAGCTCGATGAAGGTCTGAAACCTGAAATTGATCAGACTTCCTTTGAATGCTTGTATCATTCCTCGTACACATATTTCGACCAGGGCTCCTTCGTTGATGTCTTCGTGACAATCTAGCGCTAAACGTCGGAATCGTATGATGTATTTCCCTATTTCCTCTCCTATCCGTTGCCCATTCTTGCTTAAATCTATTGTCGTGATTTTCCTCTTAGCTGAATAGAATTTCCTGAGGAAAAGCGCGGACATGGTCGGCCAAGAATCCACACTCTCCGCCTTTCAATTGTCGTACCAAGTGAATGCCGTTCCTGCTAATGACTTTGGGAATTCACTTAGACACAGCTTTCCATCGGAGGCCTTATCATTCATTGCTGATAGGAAACGGCTGAGGTGTTCCCGCGCATTTCCTTGTCCATCGTATGTCTTGAATTTCGGAGAAGTGTAGGGATAGACACATTTATGTGTCTATTTTCATCTCTATTGTGTATATTGTTAGTACCCATTTTTGTACTTATTTTGGTATTTTATCTCTTTGTAGGTGTTTTTGGAGAAATAAGCTTTTGCGGCGAAATTGGATCGAAAAGTTGATAAATGCAACCCAAGGGACGAGTGTTATGCGGACTCCAGCAATGGATAAGGGGCGACCACTGGATAAGGGGTAACCTTACCCCTTCACGTTCAAATTCTAAATTTTGGCGGGAAACCAAAATCAAAATATATACACGTTTCTGGCATTTTTGGTGGTAGTGATTTGGAGGAGTTTGAGGTCGATTAAACCTCTTATTTTCATAGGGTAGACTCCTTATGGGTCTAGGAATCTAACATGGGTATTGAAATCGATTAAACTGGGCTCAATCGACGGATTTTTATCTCAACAGCAAAATATGGAAAGTCACGTGTGTGACCGATTTTGGGAAATTTTAGAGAGATTAAAGTGCTATAAACCTTCCCAAAGCTTGATATCTATCTAAGGAAGAGTTTAGAATCAAAAGGAAAGCTCAGAAACGCGTGGAAATCCTAAAACTAGAAATTGCCGCAACTTTGCCGTGAAGAGAAAGGAAGAGATTTTTGAAGATTCTGGAGAGATTTAATCGGTATTTTTGATATAAATAGATTGTTTGGGTCATATAGAAGGGGTGTCGAAAGTTAGGGGAAGTTTAGAACACCACAGAGCCGAAAAATCAAAGTTGCAGGAAACCAGCTGCTGCTGCTGAAGAACACGAAGAACTTTGACCCACACCGGACCGTCGCAGAAGCAGTCTTATATTCAACTACAGAACTGATTTATCGTTTATTAACAACACTTCAGTTGTATCGGTGATTTCTGTAACGCCATAAAAGCGTTGTAGATTCGCTGTATTATTAGTTTTATTCAATAAAAACACCATTTAAGCCATGTTTCTATCTTTTGAGCATGTTTTCGGCGTGATGAGCTAAACCCCAACACTGGGATGACGGAGGAAGACGAATATCATACTTGGGGTAATTTTATTAATTCTTTTTAAGACTTTTGCATTAATTTTAATTGAAATTATGATTTGAATTAATTGGTTGTCATTTAATTTGATGATGTATGCTTAGCTTAGGTGTTTTGATACATCATGCTTAGAATTTACAATCAATGTTTTGAGAATCTACCTTGGCAAAAATAGAGTCCATGTTTTTCTTGAGCTAAAATTGCCAAAGAATTAATAATTGAACCTTATGTTTTGAATTTGGTGAAATCCTGAATCCCAGTAACTCTCGCACCCTTTGTAATATTTTTGTATATATTTTTATTAAATTTAAAAACTCGAATCTTCACAAGTCTTAGAGTTCGAATCCTATTTACCACTTTTTCTACAACACTTTAAAATCACATCATGTAGTCCTCGGGGTATTGATATTCTCGGATATCTGTTGGGTATGGATTGCTTACGAGGCAGTGATTGTCTTGTTTTACCACGTGGTAATTCTGTTCCAAGTATCTTGCGACCTCTTCCTGCGACAATGCTGTTGTCTTGACATTTTCATATCCCTCGCCTTTCGTTGGTTCTTTGAGGGCGCTTTGATCAGCTATCACTGCTTCCGCTACTAGTCCTCTAGCTCTTGTTTCCTTTGTAAGCGCTCTTCTAGCTCCTTTTGCATTTCTTGCAGGGTTGGAGATGGAAGTTTTGGTAGCTGGATCACTTACATGTTCTCCTGTGTTGCGCTTATCTCATTGTTTTGGGACCCGCATCTTGTCGATTGCTTGGTGGTATCCCGGATTAGTATTTCTTCTTCGCTGTCCTCGTCATCTATCGTTACTTCATCCATGTTGATGGGTTGATTGGTCAGTCGATCTTTTGTCGCGCTTGAGCTAGCGTCTCCTTGGTGTGTCATGGTGAGCTAGGCACGAGCCTCCGGGTGTGGTCGCCAAATGTTAATAAGTTATTTTAGTTTTGGTTCTACCCATCCTAGTCACACCTCATGACCTCAATTTACTAGGAATGGTAAGAGAGAGAGTTGCCTTTCCTTTGTACCTTGTCATTCCTTATATAGACTTTCCCAAAAGTCCCTCCTTTTATGACATCATGACACATGTCTTAAACCTCCTTAATTAGTTCTAATGACATTCCTTAATATAACCTCCTTCTTATTTATTAATTCCTCCTTTGTCCTTCTTATCTCATGGGTATCTTCCTATTGGACTTGGGCTTAGTCCCCAAGTCCCCATATCTTATATTAGGCTTACCTTCCCTTTTAGGGGGCATCCTAGACCCGTTAAGGGGTATTATTTTTCATGTATCAACACTGTCCTTTTCAAGATAGTGGTTGATTGAGGTTGAGTGACTTGGCCCCTGGTTTACGCCCATGGTAATTGGTAAGCATTAAATTTGTTCCAATTTGACACGATAACTCACTCTGAAGCAGTAGTGTTCATTGATGGATAACACTATTTTAGTGAGTATGAGGCTGGCAATGATAGAATCAGTTGGAGATTAGCTAAAGTCCCATCTCATCCATTGCAAGAATAACAAACGGAAATGTATAGCTTCGACAGCAATTACATGGAGAAACCAAAATTTTGGGACATATATTTAGATGGTCCGGAGATATGTGCATTAAACTTGTGAATTAAGAAAAAGAAACAAAAAAATAAACAAACTGTGAGTTATATAAGATGCATATATCAAGAGGTGTCCAATGTTGGTTTATTTTCCGATCCAAAAATTAATATGGGAATTTTGTTGTGCTTCTTATTAGAATATGGTAAGCCTCGTGCAGCAACGGTCGGTATGTTCTGGATGCAGTAAATTTAGGCATGTGCAAATTCCGGTTTGGGTTGGTTTGGTTTCTTGCGTTGGACCTAGGCATGTGCTGTTGGAAATAATATGCTGTTTCGGTTTCTCGGAAATCATAATCATACGACAAACTAAATACTAACAAAAAGAGAGTTAGAAAGACTTACCGGATTGGTTGATCGAAGCGAGGTAATCCTCTTTCCTTAAAGACAATTCATCCCCGCATACGGTGCTCATAGTTCTACGGATGTCGCCTTCCAAGATACAACGATCACGCCTTATAGTAAGTAGCACTACAATACTATTAGGCCATCGAATGTTGACAATTACTGTGCTCTTAAATGACTCTGACTCTTGACTTCAAAACTTGTTTTCTGCTTCTCAAAATCTTGTGAAAACCCATACAAAACTTAATCAAGAGATGGGTATTTATAGAATCAATAGTGACTCTACAAGGTGTCTTTTCACCAATAGGTGACTCCCCATGGCCAATGGTGACTCTCCATAACACCTATCCATGACTAGGTGTCTTATGGTGAAAAGGCATAATCCAAACACATCTCTTGGAGTTTAAATCTTGAAAACTAATTTTCACTCAAATAATAATTTTAACTTAAAATTCCAACAATCCCCCACATGAGTGAAAATACCGACTCAACAAAACTTAAAACTTTTAAGAGCACAAACAGAAAATATAACGCATCGGTAAATGGTAGCTTTTGGCTTTGAACCAAACCTAGTGAAAATTTACCGGATTTACTAGCCAATCAGTGGACGCGATGTCGTTGAACTGTCAGCCGTTGGTGTAAATCGATAAATAAATCTCACACATTATATCTCCTTATAATCGTCAAATTCTCGGTTGTGTTCATTTCGGCCCTGAACGTTCTTGGAATTCTATGAGTGCTATTAACCTAGCCTTATAGTTATCATAGAAGCGGCCCCACTTCTCACTCATATAGGTGATCTCCTATTTGAAAGTATCATGCCATACTTTTCTTAGTTAGACTAAGCTATAGGAATCATTAAGAGAAAATCTCAACCTCTTTCGTGACAGACAACACTAACTCATATCATAGGAATGGGAAAGAGAAAATCTCTTTCAGTGTTATCTGGCAAGTTCGTCACAACTTAGTTTGCCCTTTTGAACCTAGACCATGGGATCTCCAATCGCTTAGGTTGGGTTACCGCTGCAACTTACTCTTTAGTAAAGCTATAAGCCCATTCCCCTCGATAATTCATTTATCTCTAGTCTACTTCTCTTTTCGCGCGGTCATACAAGACTATTCACTAGAGATTAAATGTGTACTTTGTAGGCAGAACACTTATTTATCAACAATAAGTTCTATATGGTTATTCTCTTCTAAACCATGGTTCCGTTTTGTTATTCAAACAAGAGCCTACACGGTTCTATTTGTAACAGCTTACCTTTGAATATTAGGCCAGCCCCCCAATTTCCAGTGTGTTACAAACAAGTCAATCGAACAACTTCGATCTTCCTTTACATCTCTCCAAGTCATGATCAATATTTCAATTCAAACAATCTTTCAAGCAACTGAAAATCTGATTTGATCAAAGTACTATGGAATCCATAGCCCCCACACTTGAAGCGTATTGGCATGTAGAGACTCTCAAACTTTTTGATAGTTAGCCAGAACTACACAGCCATTAGCCATATACCAAAGGTTTATAACAATTTCATGAAGCTAGTTGCTGTCGTTATCTTCATTTGCACTTTTATACCCACCAAAAGGGTATGTGCATCTTATGCAGTACAAATTAATTATTGTAGTACAATTAACATACAAAGGGAAACATACACTACTTTTGTATGTACGTGACTGTTCAGGACCCTCGTAAACATGTTTACTGCATACTGTGAAGGATTTGGATTTAAATCACTAAAAGCTCCATAATCAACAACCACCTTCCACCTGGCTGGGTTATCTTCTGATGATGGAAAACTATTCTTATCCAAAGCAATCATGGAAAGAAATATATGTACAGGGTACGCAAGTCTTTGGACTAATGCTAATTATGTTCATCCTTGTAGGAACAATAGCAGACCGCTCATCCAAGATTTCATTAATATAATGAAACGTTTTACCAAAAATCTTAGATTGTACCCTCTAACTCCCGCATATACTGATCAAACTCACAAACAGTTAATTAAACTGAAATCCATGGAAACTATTCCAACCCCTTCTCCCCCACATTTCATGATCATCATAAATGTCATGAAACCACCAGCACCGTTGAGAATTGATTTGTCTATTCTCCTAGGGTCGTCGACAATGAAATCTTATTAATGTAAACCTTGCCGTGAATTGACCCAAATCTAGAATTCGTGAGACTCGACAAATCAAATCCACATATTAGTGTTGACGATTACTGTGCTCTTAAATGACTCCGACTCTTAACATAAAGACTTGTTTTCTTCTTCTCAAAAACTTGTGAAAACCCTTGCAAAACTAAAACAAGAGATGGGTATTTATAGAATCAATAGTGACTCTACAAGGTATCTTTTCACCAATAGGTGACTCCCCATGGCCAATGGTGACTCTCCATAACACCTATTCATGACTATGTGTCTTATGGTGAAAAGGCATAATCCAAACACATCTCTTGGAGTTTAAATCTTGAAAACTAATTTTCACTCAAATAATAATTTTAACTTAAAATTCCAACATGTGCAGAAACAACAACAGTCAGGTTATGTTTGCCTATTTTCCTACTCTATTTCACTTAAAACACTCACTGATTTTTGAAGTTCGTCTTATCACGGATGGTTCGGTCGGTGATGATGTAGCACTTAAACAAGTTGAACCACTCAGGATTTACCATTTCCGCGTTCGACCGCACACACTGTAGTTGCAGGAAATCCTACAACCACACCCTAATGATAATCTATGAAGTAATCTAAGAAACCATGATGAAATACTCAAAATCTTTTATTAAATCTTAGAATAAGTACAAAGATGATGAGGGAAAACTCTAACTTGGAAAGCAAATAACTCTATCTCTCCTAAATATCTTATCTCAGCTCACCCAAAAGATCTCTCTCTCTCTACAAAGGCATTAAGCTCCTTTTATAGGAGTTTACATAGTGGAGGACAGCTAATAAAGCCCCTAATTTCGGATCTGGCGCGCGTCAATGTCGCGTAGACTTTATCATTGCCGCGCGGTTTCTTCACTGCCGCATAGATCTTCACACTATTATTGTGACTAAGTGACGTCATCTGGTTCATCATCTTGGATGTGCTGTATGCGTTCGTATTCGCTTACTACTTATAGGCATCATTTCGCATAACTGATGGGTATGCGGTATTTTGCACCCACATTTTGCCTCTTCTCTTATAGTTCTTTCGTGAGAAGGAGCGGTATGAGAAACCTTAGTTTGCTATTTTGCCGCACCAGTTCATCTCTTTGTATTCTTTTCGACCGACATGTTTCCGTGATTTCGGCTTAACCGTCTACACGTGTTGACTTTTTTCCTCTTTCAACCGGCACGTCTTGATTTAACCGGTTGTCTCTCTTCCATATTTATTGACTGAAGTGAGGAGAGATAAATTTTTATTTTCTTTATTTTTCTTCTTCATCTCTGTGAATTTTCTTCATCTTCATCTTCTCGAAGTCTTCATCCTTTCAGAGATTTTTCCGGTGCTATTCTTCTTTGAGCCTTATGGATTCTCATTCAAGGTTAGTGAATTCTGGTATCATTGTTGTCTTTATTTTTGAATTTCCGACTGCCATTGTTGTTCTGCTACTGTCCTTTATATTTGCTGTTCTTCATATTCCCATACTGGTTTTGTTGCAGCAAAAGTTCCTCCTCTGGTAATCTTCGTATTACAGTTTCAAACCCTAAGACTTCTTCGAGCCCTAAAGATGATGAATCTCGCAAGAGGAAGCCTTCGCATAACAAGGTATTAAGAAATACTTTCTTATCTTTAGAGTTAAAACAATATTGTTGCCTCTGTTTCTTATCTGCGTTGTTCTTCGAAGGATACCGAGGGCGAAGCTAATTGTGAGAATAAGAAGATCAAGAGAGTTCGTCGCGCTCCTACAATCAATACTTCTCTTGTCATCCCGGAGCTCACCTATAAACCCCGTCTTCAGCAGGAGGTTTCCTCTAATGACGCTATTGACACTCATTTGAAGGATGTTGTCGCCTCTGCTTTTTTGGATGCCACTGCGTCTTTGGATGCCTCTGCATCCCCGAAGGAAATCACCGCTTCTGAGGGAGAGACTTTGACGCAGTATACCATCTTTTCTACTTCTGATGACGCGATTGTGTCCAAAGGAGATACTACTGTTTCAACTTTTGTGAACATTCCCTTATCAGTGAAAGATACAACCGCTCATGTTTCAAAGAATATCGCTTCTTCTGTGATTACTCCTCCTCCTATGGTCATTTATTCCTCTTTGGAGGCCGCTTCTGCTGAAAAGGGCGTTCTTTTACAAGTTAGCTCTGGGACTGAGTCTCTTTTGAACATCATTAATGCCGCTCGTTCGCCTATTAGTGATCCTTCTCAAGTCCGCATCTGTGATGCTCTCACTAAGTTATTATGCGGCTCTCCTCCGGATAAGTCAGCAAGGAGCGAAATCTTCTCACAGCTGGATCCAAGCGTTAATCTTGCTTTTGATCTCTTGGTAAGCGTCCTTTTACTTGCACTTTTTAATTTATACCATTTTACCGCGTCTTTATGTTTGTGTTGTTTCTTCCTTAGGAATCTCGTCGCCTCCTAGATTAAACTGAGGGGTTCTCTGAGTCTAGCAGTACCATTCTAGAACTCTCTCGTCAAAATGCTAAGTTGAAGGGGGATCTTCTCGCTGAATCTCTTGTATCTGAGGATCTTCGTAAGAAGAACCAAGGACTCAAAGGTATGTTTTCCTTTTTTCTTTCTAACCATTCATGAAATTTATTGCGTTTGTGTCCATGTCTTGAGTTTTTTTGCACATATGTAAAGACTTAAACTAGAAGCGCATCGCGGAGATATATATTTATCAACACTCTGCTGAGGATGCTCGTGCGGATAATGAGAGATTGCAGAGTCAACTAGATCAATTAACTAATAACCATTCATACCTGCTTGACCAAACTGATAATTTGAAGAATGAAAACCTTCGTTTGTGTAATCAAAATGATTTTCTATGTTCCCGAGTGTCCAA
Organism: Papaver atlanticum; assembly: GCA_023531105.1. Taxonomy (NCBI): domain Eukaryota; kingdom Viridiplantae; phylum Streptophyta; class Magnoliopsida; order Ranunculales; family Papaveraceae; genus Papaver; species Papaver atlanticum. Next base: position 2,534,062 of record JAJJMB010008334.1, read on the forward strand.
CCTCTTGAGGTCATTGTTCAGTGCTGATTTAAGAAATCAAACTCTATCATATGAAAATCGCGTTCTGGCCGAAGAAAAGCTGTCTTTTGTAAATGAAAAAACGATGTTTACGCGCCAGTATCTTGCTCTTCAAAAGACTTGTGATGATCAAAAGGAATCCCTTCGCGCTCTAAGAAATCAACACGATGAGGCCGTGAGAAATGTGAAGAGTTTAACTTTTGAGAATGAGAAGATCATCCAAAGCAAGATAAAAGTGACTGTGAACATGAATAAGCTCTGAGAACACCATACACAGTTAAAGGAGTCTTATGATATCCTAGTAAATTAGAATGCCTCTCTCTCCCAAGATGAAAAGAAGATTTGATCTCGTCTCCAAGGTTTAATTGGTTATGATTTTGATAAGTGTATGAAGGATATGAAAAGTAGTGGTCTCGCTTTATCTCAATATCTCATTTCTCAGAGGGAAGATAGTTATATTGAGCTGACTGCCTCGGTTTACTTGCATTTTTTGATTACTTGTATCTTGTATCTGCGAAATTGTCGCCTTGGTAATAATTAAATGTTTTTTTTGCAGCATCTGAGAGGTAATATCAATCAGCATCTCAAGTTGAGGCCTGACCTAGCTAAGGCTCATAAAGAACGCGGGAAACTTTCCGTAGCACTTTCCTCTTCCCAAGATAGAGCGAACAGGAGGTGTTTGTATCTTGAGAGATTGATGGAGGTTGGCATGGAGAATACTAAGAAGAGTGTCGCACGAGAAGTCCACCTCAAGGCTCAAATTCTTGCAGATCGAGTTTGCCTCAATAACTCACTTACTTTATTAGATGTGGAACCTTTTGATGTAGATGGAGACGAGAAGCTTCCTGAGCCTGATAGTGACTATGATTACGAGAGTGACGATGATGAAGGTGGAGAGACTCCTCTCCAGGAGGATCAGCCCGAAAAGGATGCACCCGGTGGTGATCTTCCTAAGGACTCAGATCTTGATGTTAACCCCAACACTGAGGTTGATGTTGAAGTATCCACGTCAAATAAAAACACGCCTCCAAATGATGCTTATCTTTTCTTTTTCTTCAATCTTTCGTGCGTCTGGATGTACTTTAACTTTGAAAGTGGATTTTACTTATCTGTCTTTGGCTATGTATTGAGGAAGCACACTTCTATTTCTACAACTTTTGTATAAGACTGTTTCTAAAAAGGAGAATAATACCTCCCTTATGTTATTCCCATACTTACCTCTGTTATTCTCCTTTTTAGAAATATTCTTTGTCTTCTCATCATGCGGTTATATTTGTGCGTCATTTAATTTTTAATTATTTTCTTCCCTTCACTGTTTATTTGTGCATCACTTTCGAGTTCCTCCCCTGCAAAATAGGACTCGTTATATTCTAAAGTAATCTTAGGGTTTTATACTGAGGTTTTATTGCGCCTCCCTAAATAGAGATCTTATCATCCCCCCCCCCGTATCTTTGTCTTTGGATATTGTCGTGCGGCAAAATCGCAGGCAGCCATTACCCTTTTAAGTAATGAACCATTGATCTTTCCTTATCATTTCTCGTATTTTTTGCCTCTGCAGGATGTATTGATGCGTCAATACGACAAGTATTATTATTCCCGTGAGTAAAAGTCTCTTGATATTGACGTCTTTGACACAATTCATCTCCCTAATGGAGGGTGTCGTCCTTATATTCCCCCTGACTTCCCTTTCAAGGAAGCTTAACCCTACCGGGTTAGAGTGGGCTCTTCCCATCCAGTGATGCAACAATCAGTTGTGTTCGCGGTCTTTTATCCCTCTACCGATATGGCTTATGGTTACAAGACCTCACCCTAAGTGGGGTTTCTTGAGGACCGAGTGTATCAAAGTCAGGACTTGCCAAGAGTGGCAAAGTACGCTCCAGACGCCCAGGCACTCTTGACTCAACTGTGTACCCCGGCGCCCTGATCGAGTTTCTATACTCCTTAGGAAAGACCTTCTCACCTTAGTCTTTCAACTAAGGCGCCTCTGCTGGATGGGATTTTATTTCACCCCAAATCTCCATGACTCAGGTTCCAGAGTTGGTGTAGCTTTCGCCTGAGCCATGATAACTAGGTTTTCCCCAATTATGACGCGCGTTAGGTCTTATTATTGCCTCTTGTTGTTATGCGAACTAGGGTGAACGCCATAATTGGATGCCTAGCCTCCCTAGTTAGAGGTTTTACTTCTATTGACTTCTATTAAGGTCTTATTATAAGGTCTTATTTTTGCCTTTTTCTTGAGATGTTTAATATGTATAAATAATTTTTCATTTTCATTCATACGCTTGACTAGTACAACTCTGATGTCTTCTTTCTTCATTTATTTGCCTACATAATTACTATTTATCGGAAAAAAATCTGTGACTTATTCGCTTCCTTCAACCCTTGCGTTGCATTAAGTTCGGGTGCTGATTTTTTCCTTCAGGTGTATGATGAATGCCGCATGATCTACAGTTAGTACTTCTTCAGATATAATCTGTTCCATGGGTGTTCAAGCCTGTGCCCCGTGTTCCTGCCCTCACTATCCATTAATTCATACGCTCAATTTCCAACAACCCTTTTGATTATATAAGGTCCATCCCATGTCTTCTCTAGTTTTCCATCTCCTCCTTTTTGATAGGGCGGTCTTTCTCTTAACACTAGTTCTCCTAGTAGGAATTCTCTTTCTTTGACGCGCTTGTTATATTCCCGGGCTAGTCTTTTATGGTAATTCTCCATATGTTGCAGGGCAATTTCTCTATTTTCTTCCGGATCATCAAGTTTTGTTAAGATTAGATTTGTGTTCAGGTTCTTTTCCCATGCTTCTTTCTTTGTTGTGGGGATGATAATTTCAGTTGGCAACACCGCCTCTACTCCATATGTTAGACAGAAGGGTGACATTCCTGTAGCTTGTCTCCGCGTTGTTCTGTACGCCTGTACTGCATTATGTACTTGTTCGCACCATCCTTTATTATGCCCTTCTAGCTTCTTCTTCAATATATTCGCAATTGTTTTATTAGTTGCCTCATCCTGCCCATTGCTCTGCGGATATAAAGGAGTTGACTTTCCACTTTGGATCTTGAACGCGTTAAGCAGCATCTCTATGTTTTCGCCCTCAAATTGTTTTCCATTATCAGAGACTAATTGCACAGGAATTCAAAATCTGCAAATGATATTCTGAAATATGAATGTGAATACATCTCGATCTCGGATATGCTGGACTGCTTTTACTTCCACCCACTTTGTAAAGTAGTCTGTTGCGACTATTAAGTATCTCCTCTGTCCCGTTTCTGGTATGAATGTTCCTACAATGTCTAAGCCCCATTTTGAAAATGGCCACACACTTGTTGATGAGTTTAGCGCCACTCCCGGTGCATGTATCTTTTTTCCATGACGTTGGCATTCTTCACACCGCCTAGACACCTCCTTTGCGTCTTCATGCATGTAGGGCCAGTAGTACCCTTGCATCTTTGTTTTGTAAGCCAAGGATCTTCCTCCACTATGGTTCCTTGCGTCTCCATAGTGTATTGCCTTCAAGATTTCCATTCCTTCCTTCCTTCCGTGTTAAACATCTGAGTGATGGTCCAAGGAAGGATCTTCGATAGAGTACGCCTTCTCTTAATTCGTAATTTTTCGCCCGACTCTTTAACTTGTGTGCCTCTAATATATTTTTTGGGACTTCTCCCTTTTCCAGATATGAATGAAGTTGGGCTCTCCAATATGCGTCTTTATTCGCCTTTCTGTCTTCCACATTTTCCACTATCATTACGTCCGCGTCTTCTTCTTCTTCTTCTTTTTTAATTAAGGGGAAAGAGAGCGTCTCTATCTTTATATACCTTGCTGTAGGATCCACTAACATAGAAGAAATGAATGCCAATACGTTTGCGAATCGATTATCTTTCCTGCATATGTGCCTCCAACTTATGGTTTTAATTTTTGCTGAGAGTTCTTCAACTAATTGCTTGTATTTTTGTAGAGATGGCTCATTTGTGCTATATAACCCTTGTATTTGGCGTATTACCAATTGTGAATCACTAGTTATTCTGGCATCTTCTAACTTCATTTCGACCGCCAGCCGTAACACGTGCACTACTGCTTCATATTTTGTTTCATTATTGGTGGATTCGAACTCCAATCTGAATGAGTAAGCCATTCTTGCTCCTTTTGGTGAAATGAATACTATTCCAATTCCGTTTCCTTATGCGTTTGATGATCCATCCACCAATATCTCCCATCTGTTTGAGTTACGCTTTGTCAACAAGTCTTTAGGATTTCCTTGGTCTTCATCTATATCCATCATTTCTTCTACGCCTTCATCTTCTTCTAATGGAAATTCTGCCAAGAAGTCCGCAATAACCTGTGATTTTGGTGAAGATAATATTTCATACTTGACTCCAAATTGTCCTACTTGCGCGTTCCATCTTTCTATTCTTCCTGATCTTTTCGAGTTCTTCATTACAGATTCGATTGGTACTTTTGTTAATACTTTGATTTTGTGAGCTTGAAAATACGTCAGTAGTTTTTGTGTTGCATAAACCAGTGTGAGGATAAGCTTTTCGACCTTTGTGTAATTTTTCTCTGCGTAATTATAAGTTTTGCTTATATAATAGATTGGATTCTCAATTCCTCCATCTAGGCGTAACAAATTGATGCTAAATATATTAATAGTTATTCGTTTGGCTTTGTTTTCTGCAAAATAGATAAATTCATTAAATAATCCTTAATACTTTGTAGCGCTTTCTCGCATTCATCCATCCATTCGAATTTAGTTCCCTTCTTCAAGATGTTAAAGAAGTGCTTGCATTTGTCTGAGGAACGTGATATGAACCGGCCTAGTGAAGCTAGTAGTCCATTCAATTTATGCACGTCTTTTTCTGTTGCGAGTGATGGCATGTCTCGAACCGCCTGCACCTTCTCTGGATCCACTTCAATCCCCTCCTTTGATACAATGTAACCTAAAAATTTCCCTGATTCTACTCCAAAGATGCATTTTGCTTGGTTTATCTTCATTTTAAATTGCCGTATCTGTTCAAATATTTCCTTTAAGTCTTCAACATGATCTACTTCCTTTTTGCTTTTAACTAGCATATCATCCACGTAGACTTCTAATGTTGTATGCATCCACTTCGCGAATATCTTTTCTACCATTCTTTGATATGTTGCACCTGCATTTTTTAAACCAAAAGGCATTCTTGTATAACAATATAATCCTCTTGGTGCGAAGAAAGCCGTATGTTCTTGATCTTCTTCAGCCAGAGGGATTTGATTGTATCCTGAATATCCGTCCATTAGTGATAACCTGTCGTTACCTGATGCTGCTTCCACTATTTGTGGTATATCTGGTAATGGGAAACTGTCCTTTGGGCACGCCTTATTTAGGTCGCTGAAGTCGATGCAGATCCGTATTCCTTTATTTTTCTTTGGAACTACCACCATGTTTGCTATCCATTCTGGGTACTTTGCTGGCCTTATTATCCCTGCGTCAAGCATCTTTTGTAACTCTGCTTCTATTTGAGGATGATATGTTGTTGTTATCTTCCTTATCATTTGCTTGAATGGCCGTGCGTTCTTGTTGATATCTAACCTGTGACATGCGATAGAAGAGTCTATACCTGGCATTTCATCCATGCTCCATGCAAAAATGTCTTTATATTCATGCAAAAGGTTGATTGTCTTTTCTTCTTCTTCCTTGTCCATCTTAATTCCGATTTTCAACATCTTTGGTTCTTCCTCTGTCCCAATATTTATGTCTGTTGGCTCTGCTGCGGTAAAATTCGCTTTTGGTTCTCCTAATGGTGATGGTTCCTTTATTTTATGTACTGGTTCACCTTCTTTTCCTGGGATTTCGCTTGGTATTCCTTTTCCTTCCTGTGCTCTTATCATGTATATTCTTAGTTTTTTTTGAGTTCTTTCGCCTTCCTCCATCTATCCTTTCGCTTCTTTGCGCGTCCTTCATAACTATTCACATCTACTTGATTGCAAACTTTCGCACTCCTAGCATCCCTTTTAACTTCACCTATTCCACTCGATATTGGAAAATGTACGCACTGATGGAGAGTTGACGCCACACCTTTTATCGCATGCACCCATGGGCGTCCCAATAGCATATTGTGTGGTGACTCCACATCCACTACGCACAAAGTTACCTGAGTTTCTATTTCTCCTATAGGTATTCGCATGGTTATCTCACCTTTAGGTTTTTTTATTGTCTTATTAAAGCCATGTATGTTATATGCAGAGCGCGTTAAATCCGCATCCTTATATCCCATACTTCTGAATGCGCGGTAGAATAAAATGTCTACCGAGCTGCTCGTGTCTATCAAGGTTTTGTATACCGCCCACCGTTCTGGTGCTTTCGCGCTTTCACTTTTATCTTTTCGCTCTGCAGTTAGTGTAACCACTAGTGGATCTGTTCATATCAAGTTCTCTCATGGTATATCATCTGCTGCAAATGTTATCATCTGTTTTTTCCATTCCTTCAAGGGGGCTAATTTCTCCACCGTCATTATTTTCCTTCCTTTATAATCGCGTTTATGTATTTTACCTGTGATTCCTGCATGTAGATCTGCGTCATTCACACTCATTTTTGTTATTGAGTTACATTGTATACTCCTTCTCCCTTCTTTTTCTCCGATTATCCTTGTTGCTCTTGTTTGGTTATTTTGTGTTTTAAGACATGTTTTGCTTCTGCAGTTATTCTCCTTCTGCACTTGTTGGATTTATGTCTGGATTTGCTGAAATTGGTTGTGTCTTTCGTCCATCTGTGAAAAAGCAACAGTTTCGCTTCTTTTTGTTCCTGCGGTTCTTCTACTTCTCTTGGTTGCTATTGCTTGTTCTGCCACAGATGCTTGCCTCACCATTAGTTCCTGAAATAAAATCTTCTTTGGACAAAGAAAAAAGTATTTTTCAAAATAAAAAGTTTTCTTCACCAACAGGGTATATCATCCAAGCTGTTTTCTAGCGCCAAAATGTAGTTGCAGGAAATCCTACAACCACACCCTAATGATAATCTATGAAGTAATCTAAGAAACCATGATGAAATACTCAAAATCTTTTATTAAATCTTAGAATAAGTACAAAGATGATGAGGGAAAACCCTAACTTGGAAACCAAATAACTATATCTCTCTTAAATATCTTATCTCAGCTCACCCAAAAGATCTCTCTCTCTACAAAGGAATTAAGCTCCTTTTATAGGAGTTTACATAGTGGAGGACAGCTAATAAAGCCCATAATTTCGGATCTGGCGCGCGTTAATGTCGCGTAGACTTTATCATTGCCGCGCGGTTTCTTCACTGCTGCATAGATCTTCACATTATTATTGTGACTAAGTGATGTCATCTGGTTCGTCATCTTGGATGTGCTGTATGCGTTCATATTCGCTTACTACTTATAGGAATCATTTCGCATAACTGATGGGTATGCGGTATTTTGTACCCACACACACTCGAGCTCCTCCAAGCGTCTTAGTTTCCTCTCCTTCAACGTTATGTCTTAGTTCGGAGTCAAACCAATGACAGCCTCCACTTGGTAACATTTCCAGATCTTTTATAATGAATGATTATCATTTTGATTTTTGAGGATTAGTACGAGCATTGTGAGATAACTTCAAATCAAATGCACCGGTGATAGGTTTGTCGAATCATGAGGTATTCCACCTTGGCATGTATTTAATCCTAGGTTTGGAGAAGTAAATAGAATACTAGGATTGATAAAATTTGAGAACTAATAAAAACCCCATGTAATTAATAATCCCAAAGAACGTAAAACCATCCTTAATTCCTTGCCTTCAGTCATAAAACCTTTATTTTTTTCCCCATAAAACCTTTTTTTTAATAGGCCTGGATTGGTATGAACCCACTGACATCTTTTATCCAAATGAGTTCTCAATTTCCTTTTTAAAGGTTTATTTACAAAGTGACGGTTTTGTGGATGTTTTCTGAGTGGTTTGTCTAGAAGTACTACCTAAAATGCATAAGAAAGAGGTTGGTGATACCTCTGCAATACGATGAAAGGTTTATAACATGTTGGTCATACTGATCTCCTCTGTTGTTCACGTATGACTACCACAAGAGGTTGATGATGCCTCCACAATACGACGAAGGGTTAATGATACCTCAGTCGTACCGATCGCCTCCGTTATGCACGGATGGCCATGATAGGTTAACATTCAACCACCTTTAGGTCATAGTGCCTCCTCGGGCCCAACCTTTTTCCTAAGCCTCTTCACAGATATGGCCCTACACTCCTTCACCTAAAAAAGAACTTCTACAACTAGGTCATGATAAGGCAAGCTTATGCTCTCCACACGCCTACAACTAGTCTATTAGAGCTCTTAACATGACTCTGAACGACTTCCACGTGCAAACACATGCATTCCTCCATCTCAGGTTGCAATAACTCAGAGAATGCTAACACGTCATATGACACATAACACACAAAGGCTGGCCAATTCACAAATTGGGGGGGGGGGGGGGGGGGGGGATAAACTTAGGATTTTGGTATGGCGGTCTTCGAAAACGTGTGACGTGTGGGTATCAGTCTACCTACACAGAAAGAGAATATTCGGTCGTGTGGAGTCATCTCTAAAGGATTGACTCAATGGACGATCTATCTTTAGTTATTCCTGGGATTTAGGAGAAGGTGATGATCTTGTATCCTTATCGTTATCCCACCAAATAACGATTATGGTTTTCCATTGCTATAAATAGACCTACGATTGGTGATTCTAAACACAATAGAAAAATAGCTAGAAAAACAACAAGTTTTCTACAACACACTCTTTCTCTTAGAGTCTCTTCGTCTGCAACTCTCTGCAATGGAGAAACTTTAATCACATCTCTTTCGGATTCCTTCCCTAGACCAACTCTACCTCCCATCTGCGACTGACGCAGTCTTTGAACGACCATCATCTTGGTTTAGGCAAGGATTGTTCCTCATCATCCTCCTTTTTTCACAGTCAAACAAATCATATTAACCAACTAACCCTCGTATATTTTTCGATATCTACATTTTGGCGAACACTGTGGGAGGGTTGATCACTCAGTCGTAGTTACATGTAACAATCATGGTTGTCATTGTTGACGGGTGATTTTAGTTTTGGTTCTACCCTCCCTAGCTACACCAAGTGATCTCAGCTTTCTAGGAATAGTAAGAGAGAGAGTTGCCTTTCCATTGTACCTTGTGCTTCCTTATGTAGACTTTCCCAAAAGTCCCTTCTTTTATGACATCATGAAACATGTCCTAAACCTCCTTAATTACTTCTAATGCCATTCCTTAATATAACCTCCTCCTTACTTATTAATCCCTTCCTTGTCCTTCTTTCTTCATGGATATTTTCTCATTGGACTTGGGACTAGTCCCCAAGTCCCCATGTTTCATACTAGGCTTATCACCCCTTTTTGGGGCACCCCATACCCGTTAAGGGGCATTATTTTTCATGTATCAACATTTGTCCCCTGATTATTGGGTTAATTATAAAGTAACCCGATAGTCATACCATACTTTAATACGAACCAGCAAGTATCACGACATGTGTGAGGAGGCGTAAACGGTCGTCACATCGTAAATGGTGCCACCCTTTCCTATATATATATGGTTTGCATTTCCTAACCTGGTTACCGATTTCACTTTCAATTTTACTTTCCCATTCCCTTTTGGTCGACATATCGGCAGCATGGCTAACTCTCTTCATGGATACGTGTTGTCCTTAGCGCCTGTTCCGGCATTGGTCTCAATGATGTTTAAACATTATGAATTGAAATGACTATTGCTCATGAAAGCTGAGAATGAGGCGTTTCGGGAGCAGAGGATAGAAAATAGAGACGCTATGCCCGCTCGATTTAACGAACGATATGAGGCACATCAGGCTGCTCAGACGGCTGGATCATTTAGTCGTGCGTCACTGGAGGTTCAGCGCACTTTGGATGGAACCGTCACTGCTCGTCTTGTGATTAATCAATTGTTTATGGACTTGTCGATAATGTTAGCTACCATAAATCGCGCCATTTACGATTGTCGTCTCCATATTTCTAATCAAGCGGCTCCACCACTCCTTGGATACACTCTGACTTTGGCGGATGTATCGTCGCTTGTGTCTCATCCTTACCTCGAGGATGATTTGGCGCATTTGTTGGTCTTGAGGGAGGAGGTGGGCCTGCTATGTACCCTTAGGTTAATTCGTCAGGATAAGGCGCGTAAGGAATACGATGAGCATGAGGATACTCTCTCGTTTGCTCGTGGAACGAACGCTAAGGACAAGATTATTAAGGATATTAAGAAGTTGGTGAATTAAGCTGATCAAGACTTGCGTATGACCAACGCGCAATGTGATGATGGGCGTCTGATGGTGGAAACCTTGGACGCGGACATCGCTCATTGCCGGGCCTTAATGGCTGGTTAGGTTGCGCGCCTTCCTGCGGGGATCTTTTTTTTTGCTGATTTTTTTGTGTGTGTTCTTATTGTTATTTTCCCGTGTATCCTCTCTGAAATCTCTTCCCTTCGGTGGGTCTTTTGAATATTTGTTGCTTTTTCTTGTATGTGAATAAAATTTTGCTTTAGTTGGGATATTATTCTCTTTTCTTTCATATTGTGCAACTTTTGCCATTGATTCCGGTGGGTTAGTAATAATGTGTCTATCCCTTTTTTTTGTAGAGGAGAGGCAGGCATACCGCGCCTACTACTCCCCCCTCATTTCTTTTAGTTAGGAGGATGGGGTGGGTTGGGCGGGCGTTTGATTGAACGCGCCTACTCCCCAATTCTTTTTAATTTTAGGAATATGGGGTGGTTTTGGGCGGGCGTTTTAAACGCGTCTTCTCCCCCCTTCTTTCCAGAGTGGAAGGGGTAAGGCTGGGGGAGCTTTGATAGAACGTGCCTGCTCCCCCCTTTCTTTTTTAGGAAGATGGGGTGGTTGTGGGCGGGAGTTTTAAACGCGCCTACTCCCCCCTTTCTTTTTATCAGGAGGATGGGGTGGGTTGGGCGGGCATTTGATAGAACGCGCCTACTCCCCCTTTCTTTTTAATTTTAGGAAGATGGGGTGGTTTTGGGCGGGCATTTTAAACGCTTCTACTCCCCCTTTTCATTTTATCAGGAGGATGGGGTGGGATGGGTGAGCGTTTGATAGAACGCGTCTACTCCCCCTTCTTTCCAGAGTGGAAGGGGTAAGGATGGGTGAGTGCTGATAGAACGCGCCTACTCCCCCTTCCCTTGTAAGTTTGCCAGCTGGTCGGGCGCCTTTGGCATTCTTGTAGCCTTTTGTAGATTTGTCAGCCGATCGGGTGCCTTTGGCATTCCAGTGGACTTTTGTAGATTTGTCAGCCGACTGGGCGCCTTTGGCATTCCCGTAGCCTTTTGTAGATTTGTCAGTTGACCGGGCGCCTTTGGCATTCCCGTGGCCTTTTGTAAATTTATCAGTCGACCGGGCGTCTTTGGCATTCCCGTAGCCTTTTGTAGATTTGTCAGATGACCGGGAGCCTTTGGCATTCCCGTAGCGTTTTGTAGATTTGTCAGCCGACTGGGGGCTTTGGCATTCCCATAGCCTTTTGTAGATTTGTCAGCCGACTGAGTGCCTTTGGAACTCCCATAGCCTTTGTGGATTTGTCAGCCGACCGGGCGCCTTTGGCGTTCCCGTAGCCTTTTGTAGATTTATCAGCCGATTGGGTGCTTTTGGCATTCCCATAGCCTTTTGTGGATTTGTCAGCCGACTGGGTGCCTTTGGCGTTCCCATATCCTTTTGTAGATTTTTCAGCCGACCAGGCGCCTTTGGCGTTCCCGTAGCCTTTTGTAGATTTTTCAGCCGACCGGGTGCCTTTGGCGTTACCGTAGCCTTTTGTAGATTTGTCAGCCGATCGGGCGCCTTTGGCGTTCCCGTAGCCTTTTGTAGATTTGTTAGTCGACCGGGCGCCTTTGGCATTCCCGTAGCCTTTTGTAGATTTGTCAGCTGACCGGGCGCCTTTGGCATTCCTGTAGCCTTTTGTAGATTTTTCAGCTGAACGGGCACCTTTGGCATTCCCATAACCTTTTGTAGATTTGTCAGCCGACTGGGTGCCTTTGGCATTCCCATAGCCTTTTGTAGATTCGTCAGCCGACCGGGCGCCTTTGGCGTTCCCGTAGCCTTTTGTAGATTTGTCAGTCGACCAGGCACCTTTGGCATTCCCATAGCCTTTTTGTTGATGGTGGTTTTCGGTTCAGGGATAAAATCGTGAAACCCAGTATTTAATACGCTGTCATCCTGCAAAGGAACAAAAGCCATTTGAAAGTGATGAGTGCATAAACCTCTTCACTTACATATGTATTGAGCAATTCAACATATTTAAGAAATTTATCCAGAATGGTGCGTGAAGCAACAATCCCAGATATTCTGTAAATTTTAATCTATTGCATTATTCACTAATGCATGACCTGCCTGGTATTTTCCTATGCTATGTTCCCAGCCGAACTCTCAATATCGGCATGACATGACGATTAATGTTCACTCGCAGCGGAGTATCATGAATCTCCCGAAATGTCAGTATTGAGACCTGCATGAAAACACTCACGTATGCTACACCACTTTCTGATACTGAGATTAGCGTGTTTACACAGTTTTTAATTAAAAATTAGTGCAATCGAACACGTTTAAATTCCTTAAGGAAAATCTAGACTGTCCATATCAGTCTTAAAAAATGATCATGGCCACACGATTTGGCCACGCAATTCAACAAGCCTAGCCTACTCCTAGCGGAACTAGGCGATCATCATGATAAACACTGGCGGGCCCATTAACATCCCGACCGGTCGAAATTCTTTTAGCTCATCCGCTACACCCTTGAATGCTCGCCAAAACATGGGTGATCGCGCTCTTTTAAAAAGAGCTCAAACGAGCTAAAACCGACAAAAACGGTCTCAAAAACATCACGACCGCTCAACTTAGCTAGCCTAGTTGGACGGCTTAGATTTTCCCTCGAACAATCAAAGAAGTGCTGGCGTGTTCACCGGCGACCCAGCTACACCCAAGGTCGATCGACTTACCCACGGCAAACCAAGAGTGTATAGAATCGCTCGCCCAAAGTAGGGTGAACACGTTGCATTGGAAACCCTAAATTGCGTTTGCGGCAACGAGATACTGTCGTAGATCGATCACAATCGTCCATCTTTGCCGGCCAAAGTGAGTGGCTTAGATTCAATTTCAGGCGGCCCAAAAGATGTCAGCACGCTCACTGGCGACCCGCCTTTGCATAAGGCCGACCATCTTGCTCAAATTAGCGCCCAACGCTTTCAATCGATCAGCCAAAATAGGGTTGGCCGCACGGCTCCTAAACTCTAAATTACATCAACGGCAATATGCAACTGCCGCAAATCATCTCATCCATCCAACTTCGCTAGCCTAGTCGAATGGTGTAGATTTGTTTTCAGACGTCCAACAAGGTAACGCTATGATCATCGTCCACCCCTCTTCCACAGGGAGCGATCGACCAAGTGGTAGCTCACCCATAGGGTTCCCAAACGATCGCCCAAAGGTGGTCGGTCATGCTACTTTTTTAAGACGTTCAATTCGTGACTAATTTGAACGAGCTCTAAAACAACGATGTTTCCTGCACATCGGTTATTTTCAGCTGCTTGTTCAAAAGCGATGCTTTATATACATCGATTATAAGCAATGTTTTATAAATATTGATTTCACAAATAATTTTATTATTTGACCTAAAAGAACTATGTGCTACTTTTAGCGGCGAGTCTCACGACTTGACCCATTTACTCGAGACATCAAACATGTCACAAACTGGGGGATGCTCACTGGGGTATTGGTCTGGTGGTTTATAACATGCGGCGTGCAACGTGCCCATTACGAGAAAGTGTAAGGAAAGGACGGAAGGTTAACAGTAATGAGAGTAGTGGGTGAAAGTGTGACCAATTTTCCCTCGTTATGGAAACGCGGTGATCACCACTTTTACACAACCCCACTTCTCTACTACTAAATCACCTCCACTTCCTTCGAGATCAGGGTGTACTCGAACATGACTTGTATAAATAGGATTTCAACCTATTTCAAAAGAACGGAAGTGTTATCAACACAGGTATCCAGAAACCATATTCTGATACAAGTCATAAAACAGCCACACCTTCATAATTCAACATTCTGATCTCAAACACCTTCTTCGCTTCCCTCCCTAAGATCAACCCTTCTCCTTCACTTTGTGACCGAATTGAATCTGGAATGACTATTTCTTGGTTTAGGCCAGAGTCTTACAGATTGATCTCTCGAATCAAAAAGTACTCCTGTGAAGTGCATTTGTTTAGGGTTTGAATTCGTTTCTCATCAACACACCCAAATTTACCAAAAACAACAAAATCAGTTTTTACCCCAAAACAACTGGCGACCACAATGGGAGATTAATTTCTCGGTTGCAAGAAATCAATTTCAAGCTTCATTTCAATTTTCTTAAATCTAGAACGGGTAGATCTTAGTTCCAAACTCAACCATTAGTTCGATTTCATTTCAATCACCGATCCTAATTTCTGCTCCGTGATGTATCGCCACCAACCAAATTCTCCGAAGGTCACAGACGATCGAAACCCAATCACCGTGGAAGGTATGACTAGGATATTAGAAGATGTCCTCACAAATCAAGTTGATATCGCCGAACGGCAAAACGAGAAACTTTGTCTCTTAAGGAGTATAGCAAACCGGTTATGGAAGGAGTCTGCAAGCATTTATCCGGGGAACACCATCAATGTTAGAGACAACACCAATTTTTTTGAATCTTTACCTGAAGTTTGCGCCACTTCCAACAACGATGCAGACAGAATACGTAACCACGTCGGACATGAACAGAAAGGAAACAATCAACAAAATCAAGCCAACAACAAAGAGCCAAAACAGTTTCACAGGGGAAGGGACTCGCCAGGAGTGTCACAATACCTATAGGATAAGGGTAAGGAACCGGCTTATGAAGCTTTGTTGGAAAATATGTATCTCAAGACCCTCGTAGAAGTTTAGAGAGTTGTGCAACAATCCACAACCACGACTGCTCTAACTCTACCAAACAGAGAAGCGCTCGAAGAAGGGGAAATTTACCAAGGCCTCCATAAAGACAAGAACTGCATAAATGAACGGTACTCAATTCAACCACATCATAGTGCTATTGTCACCGATGCAGGGTCCTCGAAAGAAGTTGTACTTCAGCAAAACCGCCAAGCTAAATGATCCGCATCTATGTCGATGTACACTCACGTCTCAACTCCGCTCTTAAAACGAGCTTCGTACCGAAGCCCACAAGAGTTCTCTCGACAAAAACCGCTAAAACGAGAGAAACCAGACTCAGGATACCTGATAGACACATTTTTGTGTCTGATTTGTCTCGATTCTATATATTGTTAGTGCTCAATTGTTGTACTTATTATGTTTTTTTTGGTCTTTGTAAGTGTTTTCAGAGAAATAAGCTTTTGTGAAGAAAGTTGCTCAAAAAGTGGCATGTGGACCTCTGGGAGAAATTACTACAGACACCCCAGAAACTACTATTTCCACCCTAGTTGCTAAAGGGACTCTGCTGGCGGATAAGGGGAGGTCATCCCATACCTTTTGAATTTTGGAAATTGGCGGAAGATATTTGAACAACGAGTATCAGATTAGGGTTTGAGTTTTAAGCGAGTTTGAAGGAGATTCAATCGTCAGAATTTGCTGGGATGACGTGACTAGTCCTAACAGGCAGGGTATGGTTGATTTCATCGGATAAAATTGACTAGAACCGGCTAGATATCAATTGGAAGCAAA
>JAJJMB010008334.1:2557225-2582939 GCA_023531105.1 Papaver atlanticum
GCCTAGCCTACTCCTAGCGGAACTAGGCGATCATCCTGATAAACACCGGTGGGCCCATTAACATCCCGACCGGTCGAAATTCCTTTAGCTCATCCGCTACACCCTTGAACGCTCGCCAAAACATGGGTGATCGCGCTGTTTTAAAAAGAGCTCAAACAAGCTAAAACTGACAAAAACGGTCTCAAAAACATCACGACCGCCCAACTTAGCTAGCCTAGTTGGACAGCTTAGATTTTCCCTCGAACGATCAAAGAAGTGCCGGCGTGTTCACCGGCGACCCAGCTACACCCATGGTTGATCGAATTACCCACGACAAACCAAGAGTGTATAAAATCGCTCGCCCAAAGTAGGATGAGCACGTTACTTTGGAAACCCAAAATTGCGTTTGCGGCAACAAGATACTATCGCAGATCGATCACAATCGTCCATCTTTGCCGGCCAAAGTGAGTGGATTAGATTCAATTTTAGGCGGCCCAAAAGATGTCAGCGCGCTCACTGGCGACCCGCCTTTGCATAAGGCCGGTCGTCTTGCTCAAATTAGCGCCCAGCGCTTTCAATCGATCAGCCAAAATTGGGTTGGCCACACGGCTCCTAAACTCTAAATTATATCAACGGCAATATGCAACTGCCGCAAATCATCTCATCCATCCAACTTCGCAAGCCTAGTCGGATGGTGTAGATTTGTTTTCAGACGTCCAAAAAGGTAAGGCTGTGATCATCGGCCACCCCTCTTCCACAGGGAGCGATCGACCAAGTGGTAGCTCACCCATAGGGTTCCCAAACGATCGCCCAAAGGTTGCCGATCATGCTACTTTTTTAAGACGTTCAATTCGCGACTAATTTGAACGAGCTCTAAAACAACGATGTTTCCTGCACATCGGTTATTTTCAGCTGCTTGTTCAAAAGTGATGCTTTATATACATCGATTATAAGCAATGTTTTATAAATATTGATTTCACAAATAATTTTATTATTTGACCTAAAAGCACTATGTGCTGCTTTTAGCGGCGAGTCTCAAGACTTGACCCATTTACTTGAGACAAAAAAAATGTCACAAACTGGGGGATGCTCATTGGAGTATTGGTCTGGTGGTTTACAACGTGCGGCGTGCAACGCGCCAATTACGAGAAAGTGTCAGGAAAGGACAGACTGTTAACAGTAATGAGAGTAGTGGGTGAAAGTGTTACCAGTTTTCCCTCGTAATGGAAACGTGGTGATCACCACTTTTACACAACCCCATTTCTCCACTGCTAAATCACCTCCACTTCCTACGAGATCAGGGTGTGCTCGAACATGACTTGTATAAATAAGATTTCAACCTATTTCAAAAGAACGAAAGTGTTATCAACACAGATATCATGAAACCATATTCTGATACAAGTCATAAAACAGCCACACCTTCATAATTCAACATTCTGATCTCAAACACCTTCTTCGCTTCCCTCCCTAAGATCAACTCTTCTCCTTCACTCTGTACCGAATTGAATCTGGAACGACCATTTCTTGGTTTTGGCCAGAGTCTTACAGATTGATCTCTCGAATCTAAAAGTACTCCAGTGCAATGCATTTGTTTAGGGTTTGAATTCGTTTCTCATCAACACACCCAAATTTACCAAAAACAGTAGAATCAGTTTTTACCCCAAAACATTTTTGTAGATTTGTCAGCCGACCGGGTGCCTTTGGCGTTCTAGTAGCCTTTTGTAAATTTGCACACCATGATTGATAACTTACTCTTTATTATTCAAGGCGGGTGCTTATACATTCAGCGATTTATGCGTAGAAAATTTTCAACCATTTGCCGTTGATGGGCGTTTTGACTTTTGTTCTGTTCATTCTCCTAAGCTTATAGTATCCACTGTCTGCTACCTTTCTTATCTTAAATGGGCCCTCCCAATTTGCAGCAAACTTACCAGCACTGGCATTTCTTTGTACATGAGGTGCGATTTTGAGAACTAAGTCATCTACCTTGAAGGTTCTCTCCTTTACGCTTTGGTTGTAATAATTAGTTGTGCGCTTCTTGTAAGCTTCTGCAAATCGTTCTTCTCATGCTCCCCTTTCCTCTATCGTATCTAAGTGGGCGAAGCGGCTTATTTCTTCTGGTGTTGTATGGCTGGCCATCGCCACTCTCACAGATGGAACCGCTATTTCCACTGGCAGTATTGCGTCTTCTCCATAGACTAGTGAGTAGGGTGATACTCCTGTGGAGCTGCATTTTGAGATTTTATATGCCCACAATGCAAGCGGAAATTGTTCATGCCATTCTCTGTGATGATCATGCACCGTTCTGCTCAGGACTCAAAGGAGTGTTTTGTTGGTCGCCTCCGCCTGCCCATTCCCTTGAGGGTAGTAGGGGGTCGACATATGTAGTCTTGTGTTGTATTGGCGGAGCAGATCTATCACATCCTTGTTGACAAATGACTTGGCATTGTCTTCCCTAATTATCATAGGCGCGCCAAACTTATAGATAATATGCTCTTTGATGAATGCAGCCACAGTTGCTCTAGCGTAGTCTTTGAGGGGTATTTCCTTGACCCATTTTGATGCATACTCTGTGGCTGTTATTATGTACTTGTGGCTCTTTGAAGACATTGGGTTGATGGGCCCTATAAGGTCCATCCCCTAGCTGTGGATTGGCCACGGTGTTACTATGCTGTGTAACTGGGTGTGAGGCGCTCGAATCAAGGTCCCGTGCATCTGACAGCTTAGGCATTTTTTGACGTGCTCTGCGATATCACTTTCCATGGTTGGACAATAAAATCCGCCTTCGTAAAGTTGTAGGAACAACTTCCGCATTCCCTGGTGCTCGGCGTCATGAGACCGAAACATCACTTCCATCGCTTCTTGGTCGGATAAGCAACACAACATGGTGTTATTGTAGCTTCTGCGATAAAGGACACCCTCGTGCATGAAGAAACACGCTCCTTTCTTTTAGATATTTAGGGCCGTCTGTCTTTCGCTGGGTAGCTTTCCATGTTGGATGCAGTCTATGTAAGGTTGTCTCCAATCTGTTCCCTCAACTGTACAGAATTCTGCAGGCTGTGGTGGAGCCTGGCAGTCGGCACAACCATCTTGTAGAGCTGCTGCTTACGCTGACATGCTTGGCCAGTATATTCCCATCCTCTGAAGTTTTATGTAGAGATGAACGACGCCAGTTTGCCCGCACGCCTCCGCATGCAACTCTTGGAGTATTCTTTCTGCTTCCCTTTTATTCACACACCTCGCGAGGGATCCTCCAGTAGCTTGATAGTACAAGGCTCCTTGGATCATCCCAAATTATTTCAAGGCTTGGATTGGCATTACTCGGTCTTCGTCCGTCAGGGTTAGATCTTCGATATATACTCTCCTCCAATCATCTGCTTCTTCAAAGGCTAGGTCTTCTTTCCAAGTGCTGGGAAGCTCATTTCTTCTCACTGTGACGGTACCCTATTATTCGCCATTTAGTTGCATCTTGCTTTCTAGCATCGCTAGAGCGTATGCATGTAGGTTTCCGCTTCTTCCCGTATGGTCTAATGTTGACCCCGTCTGGTTCATCAGACTCTGAGCCTCTGCTCGATATAGCGCTAGGTGTGGCTCTTTGACATGGAAGTCGCTGTTCACTTGGTTTGTCACTAGCTTTGAGTCGCCTTTTACTTCTATACTCCCCAGATTGAGATCATTTTCCAACCTGAGTCCTAGAATTAGTGCTTCATCTTCGACAACATTATTACTGCATGGGAAATCTAATTTGAACAAATACGAGAGTAAGTTGCCTTGTGGGGCTTCGAACACTACTCCCGCTCCTCCAACGGTGCCATACGACGATCCGTCGAAGAACATGGTCCAAGGTTCGTCGGCATCTGCGGCTGCTACTTCTCCAGGTATGTATTCATGTACCTCATCGTCTCCTTTTCCTGGGAACATGGCTATTAGGTCCGCTATTTCCAGTCCCTCACCCCATTCGGTCGCTGATATTTGAGCTCGAATTCTGACAACTATAGTAACCATCGAGTAGTTCTTCCCGTTAGGACAGGTTTAGATGCTAGGTAGGCTATGGGGTTCACCACGGCCCCCACAATGATCTCGTGCGTCAGGAGATAAGGGCGTAGCTTCTGCGTCGCGTATATGAAAGCTAGACATGATTGTTCTACACGCGGATACCTCAGTTTCGGGTCTCGCAGGACTCGGCTGACGTAACAGATATGCGACAACTCATTTCCCCCCATGTCTTGTGCGAGAACCGCGCATATCGCTGATCTGGTAAATTTCGTATAGAGATAGAGGGGAACTCCTCTTATTGGGGTCCTAAGGACCTTAGGGATGATGAGGCATTGCTTTAGTTTCTCAAATACGGCGCACTGCACTTTTCCCCATATGAAGGCTACGTTTGTTTTGGGGTAAAAACTGTTTCTGTTGTTTTTGGTAAATTTGGGTGTGTGGATGAGAAACGAATTCAAACCCTAAACAAATGCACTGCATGGGAGTACTTTTAGATTCGAGAGATCAATCTATAAGACTCTGTCCTAAACCAAGAAATGGTCGTTCCAGATTCAATTCAGTCACAAAGTAAAGGAGAAGGGTTGATCTTAGGGAGGGAAGCGAAGAAGGTGTTTAAGATCAGAATGTTGAATTATGAAGGTGTGGCTGTTTTATGAATTGTATCATAATATGGTTTCTGATACTTGTATTGATAACACTTGTGTTCTTGTGTTGAAATAGGTTGAAATCCTATTTATATAAGTCATTGAGCGCACCCATGATTTCGTAGGAAGTGGAGGAAGTTAAGTAGTGGAGAAGCGGGGTTGTGTAAAAAGTGGTGATCACCACGTTTCCATTACGAGGGAAAACTGGTCACACTTTCACCCACTACTCCCATTGTTGTTAACCGTCTGTCCTTTCCTGACACTTTCTCGTAATGGGCGCGTTGTACGCCACACGCTGTAAACCGCCAGACCAATACCCCAGTGAGCATCCCCCAGTTTGTGACATGTTTGATGTCTCGAGTTAATGGGTCAATTCGTGAGACTCGTCGTTAAAAGCAGCACGTAGTGCTTTTAGGTCAAATAATAAAATTGTTTGTGAAATCAATATTTATAAAACATCGCTTATGATCGATGTATATAAAGCATCGCTTTTAAACAAGCAGCTAAAAATAATCGATGTGCAGGAAACATCGTTGTTTTAGAGCTCTTTCAAATTTGTCGCGAGTTGAATGTCTTAAAAGGAGCGTGACCACCCTCTTTAAGGGAGTTGGTAGGAGCTATGCTCACATTCCAGGGAGTGGCCGATCAGTTCCTATAGGAAAGTGGCGACTGGTAGTCATTCTAAAATCCTATCGGTCGATCCAAGTTGAGTGGCTGAGACGATTTTCGGCAGTTAATGACTGTTGTTGAATCATACAAGTAGCACGAATGGCCACCTTTGAGTGATCGCTTGGGGATCCTATGAATGAGTCATGACTTGGACGATCGTTCAATGTGGAGGAGGGGTGGCCGGTGATCACGACGTCACCCTATTGGCAATCTAGAATCCGATCTAAATCGTCCGACCAAGCTAGCGAAGTTGGACGGACGAGATGATTTGCGGCAGTTGTATGCTGCCGTTGATTGTATTTTAGGGTTTGAATCCGTGTGGCCACCCTACCATTGAGCCAAACGATTTGTGGCGTTAGCCACTGATTTTGACAGGCCGATTAGGTAAATGCACAGATGGGTTGCTGGTGAGTGTGCAAGCATCTCGTTGGCCTCATGAAATTGGATATAGGTCGTCTGACTAGGCTGGCGAAGATGGGGCGGCCATGATTGATTTGCGGCAGTTGTGTAATGACGTTGACTAAATTTAGGGTTTAAAGGGCGCGCGATCGCCCTACTTTCAACAGCCCGATCAACCATGTTAGGGTTAGTGTTCAAAGGCGTTGCGGGTGTACTAGATGGAATCCGATCGGTTGGGATGTTAATGGGCCCGCTGGTGGTCATCATGATGATCGCCTAGTTCCGCTAGGAGTAGGCTAGGCCTGTTGAATTGTGTGGCCAAATCGTGTGGCCTTGATCGTTTTTTTAAGACTAATATGAACAGTCTAGATTTTCCTTAAGGAATTTAAACGCGTTCGATCGCACTAACTTTTAATTAAAAAGTGTGTAAACACGCTGATCTCTTTATCAGAGAGTGGTGTAGCTTATGTGAGTGTTTTCATGCAGGTCTCAATATTGACACTTCGGGAGATTCATGCTACTCCGCTGCGAGTGAACATTAATCGTCATGTCATGCCAATATTAAGAGTTTGGCTGGGAACATAGCATAGAAAAATACTAGGCAGGCTATGCATTAGTGAATAATGCAGTAGGTTAAAATTTACGGAATATCTGTGATTGTTGCTTCATGCACCATTCTGGATAAATTTCATAAATATGTTGAATTGCTCAATACATATGTAAGTAAAGAGGTCTGAACACTCATTACTTTTGAATGGCTCAGTCTCTTTGCAGAATGACGGCACATGGTTTTACGATTTTGACCCTGAACAGAAAACCACCATCAACATTAAGTCCCCTGCTTAATATGTAACAATGACACTGTTGCGGGGTAAGCACTAGATGGTGATAAATAAATATAAAACTTATGATGCAAAGTAGACAGATGTTACCAGGAGAGGTGGGTCCTTGGAACATGGCACGATGCGTCCAGATGAGCATTCCCCTAACATGATGTCGATTGGCCCAGGTAGATCAGGAATACGGTTGGTTGGTATCTCAAACTGCATTCCAAGTCCCTTGTACATCTGAGCATCGTCTGAGAGCGTGTCCAAGTTTTCTTGGTTTCGGTTGGCATGGAGGAAAATGAAGGCGCGAGAAGCATCTCAGCCAACAAGTGCTAGGACTGAAAAGTTTGTTGCCTGGCTAAAGTGCCGGAGGGTGGAGCATGAGCAGCTCTCGGGCGAATGTGAACTCCTAGATAAACATGAACACCCATGACGGCGTCATAATCCTCGACTCTGACGTGGACGAAGCGGAATACCCTCAAAAGGTTGTTAAAGCAGTTTCTGAAAAGGATGTCGGGGCAACTTCCGAAGAGTGTATACGAGGAGTGGCATCTGTAGAAGATGTTGAAGTGGGCTCCGAAGTGAATGTTGGTGCAGCTTTCAAGGAAGATTTTGAAGCAGTTCCCAAAGAGAACATTGATGCAGCTTCCAAAGAGGATGTTGAAGCGGCTTCTGGAGAAGGTTCCAGTGAAGGTGCCATTGACCCTGGCGTTGATGATACTTCTTTGATGTTTAGTAGTCTTTCGTTTCATGCGGCTGGAGCTAGGGCTTCATCAAATAATAATCCTTCATTCATGTTGTTTTCATGATTTTATGTTTCCAGTTGGATGAATGAATGAAATCTCCCGACTAAGAAATCCAAATTCTTAGAAAGATCTCGCAATATTTAGATGTAGCGCTCTTTGGTAGCCTGTGTTCATGATATTCATTCCTAAAACACGATTTTGTAATTTGATCTCTTCCCATTCTATTGAGGCGGCATGGCGGATAGGAAGACATCACACAAATAGTAATAGCTGGCAAGTTTGTGTTTTCTTCTAATGGGAAGAGGTGTCTATTCTACAATAATATTTCCACACATGTAACGCTAGTAACAGCAATTTAGAGTAGGGAAAAATAACAATTATGGCCATACCAACCTTCTGTTTGATATCCCTCTCGCAGATTACACGCTTCTTGAAGATTTGTGGCGTGCCGGCTAGGTATGTAGAAGCATGGGAGCATTTCCATGAATCTAGAGACCCAATAATCGCATATTGTGGGATAAACGGATGAGAGATGCCTTATCTTCAATTGACGACATCTGCAACATGATTTCTGAAGAAGCAATTGTGAACTGGGAGTGTCACTGGGTACGTGCGCCACCTTCAGATTCGTTGCTTCCCGGTCCGTGAAATGATTTTCAAAATCCTAAAATTGCATATTGAAGTGGACAGAAACTCCTCTAGGGATCACGTCGGTCAAAAGAGGTGGTGATTGAGAAACCGTCTCAATGTTGAAGCAGGCTGCTCTTCGGGATACGGTGCCTTCCAAGGAGAATCTGTTGCTGCTTGATGATTTCCCTTGAATATCTTGTTCTTTCTTTTTTCCTTTACATATTCCCCTCTCAGGTATTTACTGAAAGATGTAAGGTGTTTCTTTCATGGTTTGATTTTTTTTGGTTTTTAACTGACGGGTAATGGTTTTCGATTAACTGATAAAATGAAATCCTAATTATGAATGCAAGCAGTGCAGTCATTTTGGAGGAATTACAAATATCACATGAAAAGGGGAAATGCTAAAAGAAATGCTAAAGAAAAAGGAGACGTGTCGCCTTTGGTATTGAAAGGTTTAAGCCACCTGGCATGTATTACTACGCCTTTTAGCTTGTCAGCATAGTTTGCAGTAGCTACTAGGTACGGCTCATCTTATGGGGAATTTGGCGAAGCAGGTTGGACAGCAACCCTTACTACTATATCTCCAACTTGAAATGGATTTGGGTGTTGCACCGTTACTTGATTCTTAGATTCCCCATCTTTGACTGTGACAGCTTCTAAATTTTTAATAAAATATTTGAAAGTCCCAACACCCCATTCACATCTCTTAGTGATGGCTGGGTTGACGATCGGGTCAAGTCCCCGGCCCTTGACGGAAGGAGGAGTGACTGATTGCATAAAGGGTTGTTCAATAAGACTTACTTGGGTTCGGAATCTACCAATGTACATCGTCGGGCTCTCTCCAAAAAATTGGGTCACATTGGCAAGTTGTTGATACGGCAGCAAATAATCCTCAGGGTTGGATGGCTTGTTGGAAATCCTTTTGGTTATAGACACTGGTAAAGGACACACTCCCATCTTTGCTTTGGTTCCATGCACCCACGAGCGCCCCAGAACCATATCATAATTTTGGAATTCTTTGACAATATGAAATTTGGCATGCGTTAGAGCATCTCCCACCTTGATTTCGAGATTGATGTACCCATAAGCGTCTCTAGACTCCCCTTCCGAGTTTTTGATCATGGTTGGACAGTGAACGGCTTCCTTTTTTGGGATATTTGCGGCTTTCAGAGTCTTAATGGTGACAACTTTGAAGTCAGAGGCTGCGTCAATCAGCATACTGTCAAACTCGACACCCTTCAGGTGGGCAGTGGTCAGCAGTCCCCAGTTGCATTTTCCAACAGTGCCTCCTAAGAGAGATTGGGGCTTAAGATTAGCTTCTCCGACTGAAAACAGCCACTTGCCTGACACAATGCGATTGATAGCTGCAAATATATCTTGACATTGTGCCTTGGATAAATAAAGAATTTCACATACACGCTCTATCATAGATTGCACGGTCTTATGAGCAGAGTCCCCAGATAGTGTGCAGCTTCTGACTGGGAGAGGGTCTCTGTGAACTCCCTCAGTGCCTAGTTTAAGTTCTCCAGCATCTACCTTTTCTTTAAAGATGCGCTTCAATTTGTTGCATTCATTGGTTGGATGATTGACGAACCTATGGTAGAGACAATATTTAGGATTCGCCATTTCTTTCTTAGTTGGTGGGTGCCTGATAGGAGGTAGCTTGATGGCATCATCTTGAATCCATGCTTCCAGGAGATCGATTACTTCCTCAATCGGGAATGGGAAGTTTGGAGCAGTATTCTAAGTTTCTTGTTGTTACACAGGAGTCTTAACCGCGGCTTTCTGGGATGAGGTCGTCTGATGCGCTGGTGCTGCACGTTTGGGTTGTTGTTCTGTCGCTGGAGATTTTCTCTTTCCTCCTTCTTCCACTATACTTACAGAGGGTCCTTTATTGTATTATTTGTTGATGAGGCATCTGCTTTCTCGAGTCTCACGTGCATCTTCATTTCTGGTTGATCTAGTCCTTTCCAGTAATACCGGTGTTGTTGTGGTCGAACGCTTAGCGGCTTCATGAAGTTCAGAAAAGGTTTGGAAACACAAGTTCTCCAGTAGAGCGCGATATATGGGCACCATGCCTTTAATGCATGACTCTACCAACTGTTGTTCAGTCACGTTTGGATCGTGACAATCCAACGCTTGAATCCTGAAACTCTTGACATAATCATTTGGATGCTCATTGTTTAGTTGGAACATCCTCCCCAAGTCTGAGAAAGTGATTTTCTCAGACATGAAGAAATATTTCTTGTAGAAAGTAGTGACCATATCACACTAGTTGGATATGCTGTTTGGCGCGATGTTGTTGTACCAGGTGTACGCTCTTCCAGTAAGAGACTTTGAAAATTCTTTTAGGAGGAGGACATGATTGTATTCGTGTTCTCCCAAAGATTCCAGAAAACGAGAGATATGTTCACGAGCGTTACCAGTGCCATCATAGAGTGAGAACTGAGGGGAGGAGTATCCTCTCGGGAGAGGAACTCTTTGCACATCAGGAGGATATGGAGGTTGATGCTAGTGCATGTCCACCGGGTTTTCTTTGCCTCAATTTTTGAGAAGTCGCTCCAGATCCTCACGTGTGATGAAATTGTACGGCTGATTCCTTCCCCATGAGTGTTCAGGAGCAACACGCACTTCTTCATCTATAAAGGCTCTCCCTGTTGAAGTGCTTGCGCCAGGAGTGTTAAAAGTACTCCTTATTGGCTATGTGGGTTGACGTGCCTCTTGTGGTAACCGCTCCGTTAGTGTCTTTAGGAAAGTAAGTACCTCTTTCTGAGTTGTAGCATGTCCGTCTGGGATTTAGCGAGAACTTCTTGTTTTTCCATCAAATCAACAATGGTAATAGGGAGTTGGCTTCCTCTAGTTCCCCCAGCCCCTCGTCCTTATAGAGGAGTGGCAGTAGCTATGTCAACAACTGGAGGTGTTACGCTCGAAGAAACATTGGGAATAGCAGCAGCGGCTCTAGCCCTGGTGAAATGAGGTGTCACACCGGAGAGGATGTTTCCTGCACCGCTGGTGTTGGTGGTAGAGGATGTAGTGCCACAATATACGTTGATCGTGCTGGTAGGCGTTACGTTGGTGTCACCGGCAAGAATGTTGACGCCAGGGATGTTTTCAGCACCAGTGATATCGGGGTTATCCACCATTGTGAAATTGGGAAGATTGAAATGAAAATTAAGATTGATTTCACAACCGAGAGATTAATCTCCCACTGTGGTCGCTAGTTGTTTCGGGGTAAAAACTGATTATGCTGTTTTTGGTAAATTTGGGTGTGTTGATGAGAAACGAATTCAAACCCTAAAAAAATGCACTGCACGGGAGTACTTTTAGATTCGAGAGATCAATCTGTAAGACTTTGGCCTAAACCAAGAAATGGTCGTTCCAGATTTAATTAGGTCACAAAGTGAAGGAGAAGGGTTGATCTTAGGGAGGGAAGCGAAGAAGGTGTTTTTGATCAGAATGTTGAATTATGACTTGTATAAGAATATGGTTTCTGGATACTTGTATTGATAACACTTGTGTTCTTGTGTTGAAATAGGTCGAAATCCTATTTATACAATTCATTGAGCGCACCCCTGATCTCGTAGGAAGTGGAGGCAGTTAAGTAGTGGAGAAGTGGGGTTGTGTAAAAAGTGGTGATAACCATGTTTCCATTATGAGGGAAAACTGGTCACACTTTCACCAACTACTCCCATTGTTGTTAAACGTCCGTCCTTTCCTTACACTTTCTTGTAATGGGCGCATTGCACGCCGCACGCTGTGAACCGCCAGACTAATACCCCAGTGAGCATCCCCCAGTTTGTGACATGTTTGATGTCTCGAGTTAATGGGTCAAGTCGTGAGAATCGTCGCGAGACTCGTCGCTAAAAGCAGCACGTAGTGCTTTTAGGTCAAATAATAAAATTGTTTGTGAAATCAATATTTATAAAACACCGCTTATGATCGATGTATATAAAGCATCGCTTTTAAACAAGCAGATGAAAATAATCGATGTGTAGGAAACATCGTTGTTTTAGAGCTCGTTCAAATTAGTCGCGAGTTGAATGTCTTAAAAGGAGTGTGACCACCCTCTTTCAGGGAGTTGGTAGGAGCTATGCTCGCATTCTAGAGAGTGGCCGATCAGTTCCTATAGGAGAGTGGCGACTGGTAGTCATTCTAAAATCCTATCGGTCGATCCAGGTTGGATATGGACCATTTAAATCGGCTAGCCAAGTTGAGTGGCTGAGATGATTTGCGGCAGTTAATGACTGTTGTTGAATCATACAAGTAGCGCGAATGGCCACCTTTGAGTGATCGCTTGGGGATCCTATGAACTAGTCATGACTTGGCCGATCATTCCCCGTGGAGGAGGGGCGGACGTTGATCACGGCGTCACCCTGTTGGCCATCTAGAATCCAATCTAAACCGTCTGACCAAGCTAGCGAAGTTGGACAGACAAGATGATTTGCGGTAGTTGTATGCTGTCGTTGATTGTATTTTAGGGTTTGAAGCCGTGCGACCACCCTACCATTGAGCCAAACGATTTGTGACGTTTTCCACTGATTTTGACAGGCCGATTAGGTATATGCATAGATGGGTTGCTGGTGAGTGTGCAAGCATCTCGTTGGCCTTCTGAAATTGGATCTAGGTCATCCGACTAGGATGGCGAAGATGGGCGGCCATGATTGATTTGTGGCAGTTGTGTAATGCCGCTGACTCAATTTAGGGTTTAAAGAGCGCGCGATCGCCCTAGTTTGGGAAAACAGTTTGACGCGCTCTTGGGTTGCTATGTGTAGTTCGATCAACTAGGTATGGAGCTGGGTCGCAGGTGAACGCGTCAGCACCTCTTTGATCATTCGAAGGAATATCTAAGCCATCCAACTAGGCTAGCTAAGTTGGGCGGTCGTGATGTTTTTGAGACCGTTTTTGCCGATCTTAGCTCGTTTGAGCTCATCTTTCAACAGCCCGATCAACTATGTTAGGGTTAGTGTTCAAAGGCGTTGCTGGTGTACTAGATGGAATCCGATCGGTCGGGATGTTAGTGGGCCCGCCGGTGGTCATCATGATGATCGCCTAGTTCCACTAGGAGTAGGCTAGGCCTGTTGAATTGTGTGGCCAAATCGTGTGGCCGTGATCGTTTCTTAAGACTGATATGAACAGTCTATATTTTTCTTAAAGAATTTAAACGCGTTCGATCGCGCTAACTTTTAATTAAAAAGTGTGTAAACACGCTTATCTCTTTATCAGAAAATGGTGTAGCCTATGTGAGTGTTTTCATGCAGGTCTCAATATTGACACTTCGGGAGATTCATGCTACTCTGCTGCGAGTGAACATTAATCGTCATGTCATGCCAATATTGAGAGTTCGGCTAGGAACATAGTATAGGAAAATACTAGGCAGGCTATGCATTAGTGAATAATGCAATAGGTTAAAATTTACAGAATATCTGGGATTTTTGCTTCATGCACCATTCTGGATAAATTTCATAAATATGTTGAATTGCTCAATACATATGTAAGTAAAGAGGTTTGAACACTCATTACATTTGAATGGCTTAGTCTCTTTGCAGAATGACGGCACAGGGTTTTACGATTTTGACCTGAACTGAAAACCACCATCAACAACGTCTTTCTTTAGTTTAGGAAGAAACACGGTCATTAATTGCGCTAAACCAGGTACGAAGCGTCGTATGTATGATATCCGTCCTATGAAAGCTTGTAGTTCCTTTGCATTCGCTGGAGGTGCCATGGTTATGATCGCTTCAACTTTGCTTTGATCTACTTAGATCCATTCATTAGTCACCACAAAGCCTAGGAACTTTCCTGATGTTACCCCGAAGGCACATTTGTGAGGATTCATTTTGAGCTTGAACTTCCTGCATCTCTCAAAGGTTATCCTCAAGTGAGAGGCGTGATCTTCGGCCTCTTGCCTTTTTACTACAATGTCATCAACGTATACTTCTACCATCTGGTGTAGTAAGTCATGAAATATGGAGGTCATGGCGCGCTGATATGTGGCGCCAGCGTTTTTTAGACCGAAAGGCATCACTACATAGTAGAAATTCCCGTATGGAGTTTGAAAGGCGGTCTTCTTTGTGTCCGACGGAGCCATCCTTATTTGATTGTACCCGTTGAAGCCATCCATGAAGGAGAATCGTTTCTTACCTCCCGTCGCGTCCAGCGTCATATCAATATTAGGCAGTAGGTAGTCGTCCTTTGGGCATGCTCAATTTTGGTCTCTATAATCCATGCATCTCCTGATCTTCCCATTATTTTTCTCTACATGAACGATGTTAGCTAGCCAAGTCGGGTGCTGGATAGGCTTGATGAACTTGGCCTTAAGCAACCGTTCTACCTCTTCCTTTATCGCGAGAGTTGTGGCTCTAGGGAATTCTCTGCTTCTTTGCTTTACAGGCTTGAACTCGGGTGACTCTCCAAGGTTATGGGCCACAATATCACTGTCTAGCCCTGGCATCTCGTCGTAATTGAAGGCGAAGACATCCTTGTAGTCTCTGAGTAGCGCGATCAACGCTTCTCTCTCTTCTTCATCTAAGCTCTTACTTATCATGATGGGGCGATTGTCCTCCTATGTCCCTATGTTGACTTCCTTCATCCCATCCATGGTGAGATCTCCAGGCGTTCGCTCTTCCGCATCCTTAGGGTCGCGTCTATGAGTTGGTCTCGCATCTCCTCGTCATCAATTTTGTTGTAAGGTAATTCCGCTAGACTTTGCTTGGTATCTTCAGAGGGAGTCTCCACTTCGTTCGTCATCGTATTAGCGCAATCTTGCACATACTCCTTCAGCTGATTGCTATAAGTGGTATACGTTCCCTCCATCCGGCTTAGAGAAGTTTTGGAATCTGGGTTGCTCCTCTTGTTTTCTTTTCCTTTTGGCGGGGAACACCATCCTGGATGGGCTAAACACGGACTTAGTCATCTCTGTCTTTTCTTCCTCTCCCCACTTAGGGAGTGGGGAAAGTCGCACTTCGGGCGCTTCATCCGCCTCCTTTGGTTCGTCGTAGAAAACTGCGCCTGCCATGTATGCTTCCTCCGGGTCGAAAGGGTTGCTCGTGGCAGGGATCCGGTATTGTCTACCTCTTATATTGGTCTTGACACACTGGTGATACGTCGACGCCACACCCTTATGGTTAAGTAGCCATCCTATTCATCCTCTTCCTAGTAGTACATGAAACGTGGTGTCATCTTCTAGTACGTAGAATGATGTAAGTGCTCGGATAGGGACGACTTTCATGGCTAGGTTGACGATCCCAATGGATGTCTGGGTGTGACCTCCGAATCCCTTTACTGTCGTAGTTCACATCCTGATTGCGGACCGCTGTACTCCCAGGATGTCTAACGTGTGCATGGAAACTAGATTCAAAGACGCCCCTCCATCTACAAAGGCTCTCTTCAATGGGTGTTTGTTGATGTGAACCGTTAAGTACAAGGGCCTAAGGTGTTCTCCTGGATAGCAGATTTCTTCGTCTGTGAACACGATTGCCTCCTTGGAGAGGGGGTCATAGGGTTTTCCTGCTGCGATAGCTGTTATAGCCTTCGACGCTTCTTTGATTTGATCTTCGCTGAAGCCGAGAGAATCAAAAAATTGTTGGGCTAATACTGTCTGGGAGAACTTACTGGCCACGCCATTTGTGGTTGTGAACGCAGGGTTCTCCATTTCAACCTCACATGCTTCTTCCTCATTGTCATCCCAAGGCCTCCAAACATCTCCGCTTGGGTCATATGAGAGCATCATGACTTGATGTTGAATCGCCTTACCGCCTTTAGGATTACTTATCTCGATTTTGCCTATCTCCATCTTCCTCTGGAACATTCTTCGGAGGTTGTAACATTCGGTTGTGGGGTGATGTATCCTGCGATGGTAGTGACAGTACCTAGCACCGTTCTTATCAATGGTACTGGGATCCGTTTTTGTTGGAGACAACTTGGTTTATTTGTTTGCTATCCATTGGTCTAACAAGCCCACGATCTGCTCTTTACTGCAAGGTAAGGGCGGGGGAAGCGTTTGTGTTTTCCAGCCTTCTCGGCTATTGTTCGCGCGGTTATTCTGTTGACACAACATTGACTGTATTGCGCCAGGCGTAGTCTGAGTTGTGCTTCTCGACACAATCGGCGATTTTTGCTGACGCTTCTTCTAACTTGACGAACGCCGGGAATCAGAAGTTGACTAGGCTTTTCTTTAAGGATGGTGTCATTCTGCGTACACATATCTCCACTAGCGCTTCTTCCCTGACATCCTCGTGGAAGTCTAAGGTAAGGAGATGAAACCTGGCGATGTACTTTCCTATTTCTTCACCTAGGCACTGGTTGCACTTGCTTAAATCTATATTGGTGACTTTTCTTTTTGCTGAATAAAACTTTCTAAGGAAGAGAGTGGACATGGTCGATCACGAGCTAATACTTCCTG
Source organism: Papaver atlanticum (assembly GCA_023531105.1). Taxonomy (NCBI): domain Eukaryota; kingdom Viridiplantae; phylum Streptophyta; class Magnoliopsida; order Ranunculales; family Papaveraceae; genus Papaver; species Papaver atlanticum. The sequence goes on from JAJJMB010008334.1 coordinate 2,573,517, forward strand.
ACTTTAGGTTGTCATACCAAGTAAACGCCGTGTCGGTTAGCGACTTCGAAAACTCCCTCAAGTGCAGCTTCCCATTAGTTGCGTGATCATTAATAGTAGATAGGAATCTGCTAAGGTGTTCCCGCGCGTTCCCTTGACCATTATAAATCTTGAATTTCGGCGAAGTATAATCTTCCGGGTACTGGTATTCTGTGACCTTGGAGGAGTATGGGCTAGCCATGAAGTCATAGTTGTCCTGCTTCACTACTCTGTAGTTCGTATCTAAGTATTTGTCCATCGCCTATTATGTTATAGCTACAGGTTCTTCTTCCTTTTATCCCGAATCTTCTGTTGCTCCTCTGGTACTCTGCTCGGCGCTGGCCACCTTCAGGAGTTTTCTCAACTCTTGCTCTCTGCGGACGTGGTCCTCTAGCTCTTTCTGCATCTCCTTCAGAGAAGGTTGTATGGGTGGCATGTTCTCGACTCCCTGCTATTTGTTCTTCTCATGTGGAGCATCCAGTCTTCTCACCCGTGTGATTGGGTCCGACACTATCCCTACTCTCTCGCCTTCTTGGTTAAGTGGTTGGTCATTTGGTTGGTTTTCTACCGAGCCTGAGCTAGCGCCTCTTAGGTGTGTCATGATGAGCTAGGCACGAGCCTCCGGGTGTGGTCGTCAAATGTTGAGGGGTGATTTTAGTTTTGGTTCTACCCGTCCTAGCTACACCAAGTGACCTCAGCTTTCTAGGAATAGTAAGAGAGAGAGTTTTCTTTCCATTGTACCTTGTCCTTCCTTATATAGACTTTCCCCAAAGTCCCTTCTTTTATGACATCATGACACATGTCCTAAACCTCCATAATTACTTCTAATGACATTCCTTAATATAACCTCCTCCTTACTTATTAATCCCTTCCTTGTCCTTCTTTCTTCATGGATATTTTCTCATTGGACTTGGGCCTAGTCCCCATGTTTCATACTAGGCTTATCACCCCTTTTTGGGGCACCCCAGACCCGTTAAGGGGCATTATTTTTCATGTATCAACAGTCATCATGGGAGAATTTGATTCTTCAACCACCAACCGTAACACAAATATACTCTGAAATCCAGATATGAACTTTACGTCTAGAAAACGAATTTTCGTCGACTCGCATAATGTTTACACAACAAAGAAGTAGTTCAGGAGGCGTCACCCCAGGTACAAGGCGGTTGCACTTCTATCACAGACACACCCAAGGCAGTGATGCTATGACGGACCGGAAAATTACGCCTAGCGCCTGGGCGAGTAGGCCATAACTTCTCCGACGCGCCATGATGAAGCTACAATCCGGGCCTTAAAGCTAGGCAAATGCACGTTCATTTTCCCTTACAAGCATGCTCGTGGATCATGATGCAGCTATTTTAGCTTCCACACCGTTCCAACTTACCCGTGTTCTGCGAAGGGTTCAGAGCCATAGAGGCTATGGCCGATGCATCTCGCATGCATCACTGGCTTATGAGTGTTGTCCAGGCATAAGGCATGCTTGGACTTGCACATAGGCCATTGACGGACTAATTCCATCTCCATTAAGCTCATGCAAGCTCCACTACTTGCATACCGTTATAGCTTACTTTTCTGGCCATGACCAATGCACTATTTGTACATGCCTACGTCGAATGCCTTGATAGGAAGTATGAGCATCCAAGGAATAGAATACAACTTTCCTCATCAAGTTCGGCCACAATCATCTCTTGCATAGCAATGCCGAGCCAGATGATATGAGAGGCCAAAATTTCGCAATCATCTCCCTATTAGATGATATGAGCGACAACGTGCTGGACCGGCAATGCTGCAACTCATTGTGGCTGCCTACGTACCCTTCCCTACTCTAAAGGGATCAAGCACAGACCGTAGTTCATCCTCGAAGGGACAAGCAACTTAATCCAACTAGTTTATAGGCCCGTGGCCAAGCAATAATGGTAATGGCCTAGTCCGTATTAGGCCATTCCGTCAAAATGCATCCAAGTGACGAATACTTGGTCTGCGGCATGGCATAGTGATGCCCATGCTTAATATGCTCCATTGGCCAGGCTACGCATCTATAAATGAGGCTTAGGCATCATTTATACTCTTCCGGCTAAGCTATGAAGCTTACTTGGTGCATAGTCCGCATATGCACCTTCAACCAACTACACCTCCCTATATATGTTAATTTTACATTTTTACAACTTAAATTGGGGGACAAAAAATCATTCATCAACTCCCACTTTTACTATTCATGTCCATTGCCATATATTTCTGAATAACCGGCCAAGATGGTTGTTCACTGCCATTGCCAACTCCGATGTTAAGCCATGTTGGCTGTCCACTGCCAACCCGATGTTCATCCGTGATGGCTGTTCACTGCCAACGCATTGGCCAAGGGCCAATGTTCCTTTTCCTACGCAATGAAAGCTTTAGATGAAGCTTCATCTCAGGCCATGGCGCATCTTTTAGCATGCGCCATGCTAAAAACACGGGGTGTTACATTATTCACCCCTTTAAAGAATTTTGTCCCCGAAATTCAAAACAAAACTATTGTGGACAAACTCTTCGGTTTGGATTTCCAGAGAAAAAGTCCCATACCAGATGCTCATAAATCACGGGTTTCTTCAAGTTGTCATGAACAACAATTAGACCTTCTGAGCAAACGTCCCATATCGCCTGCCTAGGAATCCAAAAAGAGTCCATAACGTCACCAAGAATCTCAATTGGCCAGTGCCAAAAGGATATCTCGACAAGGCATCCTAAGGGGCGTCCCATACCACCACTCAGGAATCCCTAAAGTTCACAAGGTTGATGCCAACAACATGTAGTACTGTGTGGAACAGGATCTAGTTGCCTACCGTCCCAGACGGTCATCCAGGTTGCCACTCGTAAGTGGGATGCTAGTCGGGCCTAACAACGCACACCATTGGCCAGTTTCCAATGTGTGGGGATGATCAGTCCCATTGTATACCCACCATCCCAGACGGTCTTCCAGATATCCACTCGTAAGTGGGGTGCCACTTAGGCCAGGAAAACTCACAGTACTTAAACAAGCTCAACTCGAATCACAAAGTAACTGGCATAGCAGTTACCAACTCTTTTCGCGTAAAAGTTGGCCTACTCTCAAACTTAAAGTATTTCATTAAGGAAAATACTCGCTGATAAGCCATTTCCGCACAGTCCCTAGAGTTATCTCGGAACTTGCTCTGATACCAACTGTGACGGACCGGCAATGCTGCAACTAATTGCAACTGCCTACGTACCCTTCCCTACTCTAAAGGGATCAAGCACAGACCGTAGTTCATCTTCGGAGGGACAAGCAACTTAATCCAACTCGTTTGCAGGCCCGTGGCCAAGCAATAATGGTAATGGCCTAGTCCGTATTAGGCCATTCCGTCAAAATGCATCCAAGTGACGAATACTTGGTCTGCGGCATGGCATAGTGATGCCCATGCTTAATACGCTCTATTGGCCAGGCTACGCAGCTATAAATGAGGCTTAGGCATCATTTATACTCTTCCAGCTAAGCTATGAAGCTTACTTGGTGCATAGTCCGCGTATGCACCTTCAACCAACTACCCTTCCCTATATATGTTAATTTGACATTTTTACAACTTAAATTGGGGGACCAAAAATCATTCTTCAAATCCCACTTTTACTATTCATGGCCATTGCCATATATTTATGAATAACCGGCCAAAATGGATGTTCACTGCCATTGCCAACTCCGATGTTCAACCATGTTGGCTGTCCACTGCCAACCCGATGTTCAGCCATGATGGCTGTTCACTGCCAACGCATTGGCCAAAGGCCAATGTTCCTTTTCCTACGCAACGGAAGCTTTGGATGAAGCTTCATCTCAGGCCATGGCACATCTTTTAGCATGCGCCATGCTAAAAACACGGGGTGTTACAAATGCCCTATCATTGTCTGTCTCACATCAGAAGGACGCTAAATCCTTGTGAACCCATTAATCTTCGGGATGTTCAATAGAATCTTATGAGATCGAAAATTAGCATCCTGACTCATCTGAAGATCATGTTGATCCTCTTGACCATGATGAGTCTTATCACCATGTTGAACCTTATGAGAATAGCATAGACAGAAGTCACACTGCAGCCTTGATAGAAAAAATATGATACTCACAACAGATACGAGAAACAAATGAGCAAGCACCCGAACGACTTCATGGGAAATAGATGAAATTAAAAAATAACCATTTTTGATGAAATTGGACACATCCAAGGAAGCAAATGAACAGGCGCCACCTTGCCACTACGCCATTGGGAGGCGCCACTTTGCCATTGTGACACTAGCAGGCGCCACTTTGCCACTATGCCATTATGCCGCCTAGCTTGCGTACGATTGGCCAGAATAACTAGGTCTTGCACATTAGATCCACTCCGCAACTTGTTGCACATTTTTCCACGAAACACTCAAGACATCAAACATGTCACAAACTGGGGGATACTCATCAGGGTATTGGTCTGGCGGTTTACAGCGTGCGGCGTGCAACACGCCCATTACATAAAAGTGTCAGGAAAGAGCATACGGTTAAATAGCAGTAGAGAATAGTGGGTGTAAGGCCGACCAGTTTCCCCTAACGATGGGAACGTGATGGTAAACCGCTTCTACACAACCCCACTTCTCCACTACTTAACTGTCTCCACTTCCTACGAGATCAAGGGTGCTCAATGACTTGTATAAATAGGTTTTCAACCTATTTCGACCAACAACAGAATTTTGGTTATCAACACAAGTATCCAGAAAAACACCAAGAACTGATAGCTTACATTCTGCAAGCCAGTTTTATATTCTTATACAAGTCATAAAATAGCCCCACGTTCAGAATTAACCATTCTGATCTCAACACCTTCTTCGCTTCCCTCCCTAAGATCAACTCTTCTCCTTCATTTTGTGACCGAAGCAGGACAGGAATGGCCATTTCTTGGTTTAGACCAGAATTGTATAGATTGATCTGTCGAATCTAAAGTACTCCCGTGCAGTGCATTTGTTTAGGGTTTAGATTCGTTTCTCGGCGGTACACCCAAATTTACCAAAACCAGAAAAATAATTTTTTACCCCAAAACAACTGGCGACCACGGTGGGAGATTAATCTCTCGGTTGCAAATCAGTTTCTCAGGATTCATTCCATTTTTCTCAATTTCAAAAGGGTGGATCTTAGATCCAATTCAATTATTAAACTCAATTTAGGTTCAACAACCAATTTCAATTCTGGTGTTCCGTTCGCTAAGAAGCTTCAAAAAAATGCTATTTCAAGCAATGCTACTGGAAATGCCTTGGATAGCTGAGCAACAGTAAATCTCCCAGATGAAAGGACCATAAATCCGCGTGAAGACACATAAAGATGTTATTACTACTTAGGAAGGCACAATGGCTTCTCTCGAGGTCTGAATGGAGCAGCCACATCTGCAACACCATAAGTGTTATATGGAGCAAGCCGGAAATGCCTCAAAGTTATCACCGATATTAACGTCTCCAAGGTCCACACTCAGGGAGATAAAAGGAAAGATTCGCATAACCGTTGTTCAAGTATGGAGATAGTTAACAACAAATCTCAACACCAGTGGAGTCCTAGAAAGGCACCTGCAAAGATCACGAAAGCGAGGGTCTATCTCCATTCCACCACTACTACCATTTTATGGTCAGGAGTATCCGCTATCACTTCATCAACAAAATGTATAGATCCAGACCATGGCACAATTCTGGGAATTCGTACATCTACAATAATAAAGGAGGCTTGAAACATCTTCAAATCATTCATAGGGGTTCTCCTATTATGCCGACCCAAGCAAGAGCAAGCCCGAGACATCTTCAGATCTACTGGAGCCGATACGTCAAGAGAGCATCCTCAAGAAGATAACAATGCCCGCACCATCATGTCAGGAAAGAATCCGCAACCGAGATAACTTCACGTAGAGGAAGATTCGAGAAGTTGCTGCACCAAAAGGATCCACGTTTCCCATATTTCCTTTGCCCAGGGAAGCGGGTAATGCTGAAGAGTTCTCCAAATTGCCTATTGGAAGAACCTACACCGGGATGTTCCAGCAAAATAACAGGCATCTCGATGACTATGTCAAGAGATCCAGAATTGAAGCCCTCGATTTCCAAGTATACTACTGGTACTAACACATCAACAGATATCTCACAAAGAGAGACACCTCATCATCAGCGTCACCCACGGACATGGCATGTGGTTTAGAAAGGTTACGGGTCGTTTTGCAAGAACTCCGTCAGAAACGTTTTTACACTTACCTCCGGAAGAATTGAAACTGGTGCTAATTGGTGAAGAATCTTGGAGTGATACACATACCAAACGATTCGTATGGAAGTCTTCTACAACATACTAAAAGGGCACATCAATCCTATGAATGAGCTATAAATAGAAGCCGAAACTCTCGACTACGTGACAGCTGAAAAACCTACATAATTCTTCCTGGAAAGTTATGAATTCTCAGTATCTGATACTTTTCAACCACCAAACAACACCGAATTAATAAATTCTTTTTTGCAAAAGTTATATTTTCCTCTTAGCAAAATAATGAGAGGTCAATCACCTCATTCCGATATCGTACAAAGATTTTGCGGCCGTTTTGGCAAGAAGACACGAATCTGAAATTTTCATCAAGTCAATACACCAAGGTCGCAGGCAAGCAATAATAGGCAAGCTGCCGCACGCAGAGAATCATGGAAGAGTTACTTCGCCGAAATAATAAAAGAGAAGTATAAGAATAAATAACCTCACGGACATGAGTTATATTAAAAGGAGGAATCCTTCTTTTGGGCCATAATGTCCGAGAAAATCCTTGCGTGTTACCAGAGTCTGTGACCGTGGCCGCCACGCCACTCCCTCCTACCAAGGATCGTGCCGTAGACGCCACTCCCTCCTGCCAAGGATCGTGTCGTAGCCGAAACTCCTTCCTTCCAAGGTTCGTGCCCATAGCCGCCACTCCTTCCTGCCAAGGATCGTGCCGTAGCCGCCACTCCTTCTTGCCAAGGTTCGTGCCCGTAGCCGCCACTCCTTCCTGCCAAGGTTCTTGCCCGTAGCCTCCACCCCTTCCTGCCAAGGTTCGTGCCCGTATCCGCCACCCCTTCCTTCCAAGGATTGTGTCGTACCCACCACACTCCTCCCTGTCAAGGATCGTGATCGCAGCCATCCAAGGTTCGTAGTTGTGGACACTTTTTGTCCCATCCCGCCAAAGCTCATGGTCATGGACAGTTTTACTCGCTTCCACATCCATCCAATACCTTTGCTACCATGGACGCCCATTCAATTCCAACCAACCTACTTTGTTCCCACGACAATATAGTCTCTTCTGATCACAGCTGCTGCCAAGAACCTTTGCTGCTCGTTTGTTGATACCAGCCAGAGCTTCACCATAGCAACAACCACTATAAAGGTAATCTGTACTTCTCCATATTTTAGTTTCACATGGAAGAAGTAATAGAGTCACCAGTACGGATGCAAGATGGTGATATCTTTATCATGGTCAACCCACCGGTCATACAAGATAGAAACATGTAAACCACACTTGGGGACTGAGGCTCTACATGGAATCCCTTCACTGTCAAAGCTCAGAAGACACGGTCAACCAAAAAGTCATAGCCACGACAAGGTCATCTACTCTTCAAAGGTGTAGCGTAAAGACATCATCACCTCTCTGTATGGAAGGCGCCTGCAACACTTTACGAGGCCGCGACGGATCCCAAGCCTACTCAGAGAAAATAACTTCAGTAACTAAATAGAAGTTCGACTGGGGGTTGCTCAACGCAGTCCATCCCCGACAACAATCAAAGATTCATGAGATAACTCCATAGACAAGGATGAAACATTTTTCTTGAAGAAACAGGGGGAGCCACGATTAACAACATAACTCTCTCACTTCTACCTCTTCGTTATCCAGTATATTTCGTCCATGTGATGTTCCAAGCATCCCAGCATCGCATCCAGGAGAGTACAATAAGCTTGTATCAAATCCCATAGGCGTGGATTCAAGGTGATACAATCAAAGTAGGCTACACTTGGGGACTGAAGCCTCCTTCAGGTTTAGAAGTTTAAACGCAGTCACCACCTTACCAGCGAATGCAGTTGAAGCACATCTTCCACGAGAAAATAGGCTCGGGATAATTACATATGGGGACTACCAGCATGGGATTCCTTCACTTCCCTCAACCAGGTTATTTCTGATGTCAACATCGTCACTGTCGAAGCTTTACGATCCGCATGAATTTCTCAGCATGAAGTCGTACACTGCATCAAAGACTCCCAAAAGCACGCCGCAGAGATATTCACATATCCGGCCACGCCATCGGATCTATGACCAGACAGAAGTGTAACTGGGGACTGCTCATCGCATCCCATTCGATACAATAGTCCAAGATGAAGAAGATGGTTCGAAGGATGTCGCTTGGAATGAATTTCTTGAAGACTTGATAGCAGCACGTCGGCAACGGAACGCCTCTCAGCTCTTCTACTTCACCCAACGGCTCCGGAGGATTTCGACCATACAAGCATCCACGGGATATCATCACCGCAATCAGAAAGGCAAGAATAAGCCTTCCAGACACCGGCTCAGCAATCCAAACACCAAATAACTTAAAGTCAAGGACGGATCAACAACACAGCTACACTTTCCAAGATTAGGCCTGACATGATCATTGCCGAACATATATTTCATACATACATCCCAGGAGCGCATTGGAGTTTGGGTAAATTTTGAAACCCACTGGAGAGGTTAGATACTCGTTCTTATGGAGACAAAACCTTATTACACATTCTGGAGAAGATCGATGGTACTGTTGGATACATGCGTAAAAGAGCACCTACCTTGAGTTCTCCTGGCTCGCCTTGCTACTGATTATAACTATTGGAGATTGCTTTATTGCCATTGTTGCTCGCTCTGCCGTTGCTAACAAAGAACGTCATTCACACCGAGCTAAATATCAAAGTTTGATCAACTACTCATGGATATTACACTCACAGCTAAAATATGAGAACAATATGTACTTACCTTGATGCCGATGATTGGCACGCATGATGGAGCTGCTGATAGTGACGAAGAAGAGCCGGATTCCGCAGACGAAAGCATGGAGACAGACGAGCAAAAAAAACGGAAAAGGGTTGATACCCCTTTTTATACGAATAGAGTTTCCAGAAGACAGATTCCTTCTTGCTCTATTAACGGGAATAGATGGCTGAGCCCATAGCACTCATGCTCTAAAGCCAAGCTAGCAACACGCTACTATGAAGACCACTGGTCGCGCGGTCCCGTTGCTGAATGATGTAAATTTTAAGTTGTTGTAAAAGGTGATAAGTAGAGTTCGTTCAACTCAGGCTTGTGAAGGATTTCGAAAATTAAATAAAGTTGTTTCAACAATAATAAGAAAACACCGAGACTCTGGATTCCACCATTAACCAAT